>CM031236.1:15166797-15374297 GCA_018340775.1 Taxus wallichiana var. yunnanensis | reverse complement strand
ATCTTTGTCCTCAGAACTCCCAGTTTGCAGCTTCCTCTTGCCTGTAACCTTTTCCAAATTTCTAAGTGTATTCTTGAGGTCCTCAATCTCATTTTCAAGCTTCTCAACCCGATTAAGAAGCTCCTCATTCCTACAGACCTCGATAGGATTACTGATGTGAAGCAAATTCTCGGCCAATTCAATATCCCTGTGGCTACGTAGAATTCTCTTAGAGAGCCGAGAGATCTTAGCCTTTTTTCCTTCATTTTTCTGCTAGAGGAAGCATAGTCAAGACCTTTGTCGGTAGGAATAGGAAGAGCAACAGGGAAGCGGCGAGGGCGAGAGCGGTGATGCGGTGATGTTGAATGAGTAGAACCATAGTCCTAGTGCAATTTTGGACTTCTAGAATAGATCTCTCCAAGGAGTTTAACAGATAATGCGGGAAATTGACAGTGAGATTTCTGTGACAATGGTTTAGGAAGATTAGATGCTTCAAAGGGATAGTTACATATCTACCTTCAAGCATGATATATCTGACCATCATGTGTGAGATCTCTGCAAAAGGCTCTGGGATGGAGGTCACTTTGATTCCTGCCGAGACAAACTCAAGGTTTTCCCCATCCGCAAGAAATTTTTTAGCTTCAACTTCTCTGTCAACTCTCTTGTTAAAGAAGTTAGCCCCTTCCAAGTTCAGCCCTATGACATGGGTGATAATCTCTTGATAATTTTGACATCAACTTCCCCATATTCGACAAAATGTACCCTATTCCTCCAAAGCAGCTTGTAAACTTCACTGAAATATCTTGATCGTGTCCCTGTATCCTCTCAATGAGATTCGAAATGCCCCAAATTTGAAGATATTGCCACAAGATTTTGTCGTTCTTCCAGGCAGGATCATGGATGGGCTCGGTCTTGCAAGGAGGCCCCTCCATTATGTCGGTATTTTTCCACTTCTACTCAACGGTAAAAATTCCAATCCAATTCCAGTCTATCTCGTCGCCTCTGTTTTTGAAAACCCCTAAAGTGTGTGGAATTTGGAAAACATCATTAAACTTACTCTTGAAATTAATGATCACATCATTAAACTTACCTTTGAATTTAATGATCACATCTTTAACCCCTGCGATGTATTCTCTAATGATTGTTTTCAATTTCATGCTTATCTTTTGCGATGTCATCCAATACCTTAGCAGGAAGAGGATCTCCGCTAAACCATTTTTGCATTGTGTTGTGAACACCAATGTTAGCCAAACTATCGGCTACTTTATTTCCTTCCCAATAGGTATGGATAATCTTACAATTTTCAAAATAATTGCAAGTTTCAATAACTTCCTTAATAAAATCCCTAATAGACCAGCTAGGAGGATGATTTTGATTTAACAAGTTAATGATGTTCAACGAATCCCCTTCGATTATAATATTAGAAATATTACAATCTCTAGCCAGCCTTATACCCCAGAGTGTTGCTAAGGCTTCGAGTAATGATTTGTCTATTTGCCCATATTTCCAGAAAAAGTGGCAACAAAGCAGCCTCTGTGATCTCCGATCACCCCCACCTCCAGAAGCCCTAGGGCTACCTTTTGAAGCACCATCAAAACTCATTTTGAACCATGAAGTGGGAGGCTAAATCCAATGCACTGAAGATCTATCAATGCTGTTGTTATCCATATGTTGAATGCTATCAGTGTCAATGTTCCAAGCAGAAAAAATGTGCTCCTCTTCCTTGGGATAAATTTTATTCTTAGGAGGCTTAAATATTTCAATGTTATCTTTCACAACAATGACAATTTCTTTAAAAACTTTTGTACACATCTTTCTGGTATTTCTAAAAATAACATCATTTCTATCTTTTCAGATCTTCCACATGGTGTGAGGGAGAACCAGTTTCCATAACCTCCTAATCAAACAATGCTTATAAGGAGGGTTCCATTGTTCCCAAACCTAAAGACAAGTGTGAGGAAAAACCCATTGTTGATTGAAATTCTCAAAAATGAGATGTCAAAATTTAGAAGCATACTTACAGTGTATAAAGAGGTGCTTGATATCTTTAGCTTCTTCTTAACACATGCAACATCTATTAGGCATGATAAAACCTTTTCTAATGAGATTTTCATTAGTGAGAATCTTACCTTTGATGATAAGCCACCAGAAGAAATTCACTTTAGGAGTTAATTCAGCATCCAGAGCTTGTTCCAATCAATTTCATTGTCCATGGAAGTAAAAAAAGTGTTGTAGCCTGATTTAACATAATAATCACCATCAAAGGAGTCTATCCAAATAATCTCATCTTTGTTATCATGTTGATTGATAGGTATGAGGGAGAGATGAGTCTGCAAAGAGTCAAGAGCAGGCTGCAAATTTTCAATGTAAACTTTAAGTTGCTTCCATTTCCTTCTATTTTTAGACAACTCAATATAGTCTTTAACTTTCTTGCCATAGTTTTTAATTAGGTTGTCTTTTATGGAGATAAAATTGATATCCCAACTTATGTCAGACCAGGATGTCAAACCAAAAATCAATGTCCTACCCATTTCCAAGTTTCCATCTACAACCCTTAGAAAGGATATGCCTGGTTTGAAGAATATTGTTCCATAAAATGGATCCATTTGGAAGCTAATGATCAAAGAGGAAGGAATTCATATTTTGATTAGAGAGGTATTTGACCTTGATCAAGCCAGTCCAAGGTGTCTGTTCTTTGATTAGTCTCCAACCCAGTTTAGCGATTAAAGCAACATTCATTTTTCTGATATCTTTTATTCCTAAACCCCCAATCTTTTTTGGCTTATAGACCTGATCCCATGCCACTAAATGATACCGAAATATTTCCTTCGTCCCATGCCATAAGAAGTATTTTTAATTTTTTCAATACTATTCACCACTGCAGCTGGAATGTTGAACATTGACATGATATAAATGGGTAAATTCTGGAGCGTGCTTTTAATCAATAAACATTTACCAGCACTTGAGAGGATAGCACCTTTCCAACCAGCTAATTTTTTCTAAAATATTTTAAGCAAATCATTCCAAACCTCATTAGAAACCTTACTAGTACTCATAGGAAGTCCTAGATAAGTAGTTGGAAGAGAGTTGATTTTGTAACCGAGAATGAGAGCAATTCTTTTCTGCCTTTCAAGAGGAGTATTGAAGAAGTATACTGAACTTTTATCTAAGTTTAATTTTTGACCCGAGGCTTCCTCATAGAATCTGAGAATGGTTTTGATAGCCTTTGCTTCAATGATGGAAGCCATAAGGAGTAGTATAGTTTCATCAATGAAACTTGTTGATGAGAGGAGATCTAATTGGCGTAAGTAGGTTGGAAGCCTTTTATTATACCATTGGATATAGCTTTTGTTATAGATCGACTAAGACTATCAGCCATTATGATGAACGGAAAAGGTGACATGGTGTCCCATTGTCGTATTCCTCTACTACTAGCGAAAAAGCCAAGCTGGTTCACCATTGACAACTCCGAAAATCTAGAAGAAGAGATGCAAGCTTGAACAATTTTTTTGAATTTATTTTGAAACCCAAACTTGGTGAACTTTGTCCATAAATTTCCAAGAGACTCTATCAAATGCCTTATGCATATCCCATCCCAGATTTTCTACTTTTGTCCATTGAATGGATTGTTTGATGAACCATAATTACTCCATCCTGAATAATTCTACCTTTTATAAAGCCGCTCTATTGATGGGAGATAATTTCGATAAGAAGACGCTGCAATCTAGTAGTTAAGATCTTTGTGAAAATTCAGTAGACCACGTTAACAAGACTAATTGTCTGAAAAATCCTTAAAATCCTTTGCATCCAGCTTCTTAGGTGCAAGCACAATGTGAGTGTTATTCAACTCCTTAATGAGATTTCCAGTTCGATAGAACTCATTTACTGCTTTCAATAAATCTTGACACGAGATATCCCAAATTTTGGAAGAAATTAGCAGAGAATCCATCAAGACCCGAAGCCTTGTCTCCTTCTAGAGTAAAGATAGCTTTTCTTAACTCCTCGATGGTAACAACTTTAGAAAGGCTCTTAAATCTCTCCTCTGGAAGCATATTATTAGGAATGGAATCTAGAAGAAAGGAGGTTGTGTTCTCATTATAGGGATTGCTCTTAGTTAAAAGATTCTCATAGAAAACTAATTAAGTTATAAAGGGGTGTAGAATCTTATTTGTAACCCTAGTGAACTTTCTAGAATAAAGTAATTAAGTAATTATTGGGCTAGTGTAAAATTAAATTAATATAATTCATTATTTAACGGAAATAGTGAATCAAACATTAGTATTAATCGTTCACTTTTTAAAAAAGAAAATTTTACCCAAAAATTTAGTTGCATTTCGGCCCGAGGTGGGGCATTACAGAGATTGAATGCATATCACAACCCTCTAACATTAAAGGTATTTTAACAATTAATATTTTATTCTATTGAATTTACGTATACTTATTATTGGCCGAAGTATACATTTACACTAATGGATGGTAGCATGAAAAATTATACCGAATTTGGTATCATACAATATGTTATCTGCCACTAGTGGAAAAAATGCTACCAACCGGTAGTATATAATATGCTACCACTAGTAGCAAAAAAATTCTCTTGACCGATAGCATAAAAATATGCTCTTTGCCCAAGATGTGAAAAAAAATGTTACCGTTTAGTAGTATAAAATATGCTACTTGACGGTAGCATAAAATATGCTATCATCCGGTAGTAGAAAAAAATGCTACCGATCGGTAGCATGAAGAATGCTATTGGTCGGTAGCATCAAAAATGTTGCCGGCCAAGTTAGCATTTTTCATACTATCATCCGGTAGCATGAAAAAATGCCACCGATCGGTAACATGAAAAAGCTATATCGGTTTGTAGCATTTTTTCAATGTTGTTATAGGTTTTTTCTTATGTCATGTTTTTTTGAGAACATATTTCTCATTAAGACGATCATTTTAACTTCTAACATCAAAAAAATTGAAAAAAATCCCATACAAAATTGGCCAAATCTGCATTTTTTCAAAAAAACATTTTTAATTTTTTTGTTTGCGTCATATTTTGCAAGGACATATTTCTTGTTGAGACAATCATTTTAAATGTTATTTTCAAAAAAAGATTTTTGAACAATTACATATGTTGTTGCCTGACAACATATACTATAAGCTAAAAATTGCTACCGATCAAACAGGTTATCAAATGATTCACCAAACTGTTTGAAACCCATTTCCTTCAAATTCATCATCATTTCGAAAGTCATTTTCACATATTCACCTAGTAATAT
This sequence comes from Taxus wallichiana var. yunnanensis, assembly GCA_018340775.1. Classification (NCBI taxonomy): domain Eukaryota; kingdom Viridiplantae; phylum Streptophyta; class Pinopsida; order Cupressales; family Taxaceae; genus Taxus; species Taxus wallichiana. The sequence continues at coordinate 15,369,051 of CM031236.1, read as the reverse complement.
CTACGAGTTTTTTTAGGGGGTCTTAAAATTTACCCTGACGCAAGGTAAAATTAGGGGATCATGCAAGAAGTGACTGTGCAAGAGGAAGGATGAGAAGTATACATGTTAGAAGGATACCTAGGATACACAGGAAAAGAGAAAGAAACCAAAGAATCATGTGACACCGGATAAGGTCAAGGAAAGGACATATAAAGTATGAGGAGGAATGAATAAGCATGAGTATTATAATAGACTAAAGCTCTAGTTTTGATCACTTGCATGAAGATAACCAACGGATGGGTAATGTTAAGGATGAGTAGCATATTAAGTGGAAGATTGACATGGAGCATAGGAATGAGGAAATGAAATGCTAATTTTGTCTACCGACTGGATGTACTAGTTAACTGGGACTGTAAACTTGAGGGCTATTATTAGCTCTTGTAAGACTAGTGAAGGAAAAGTTCCCACTAGTATAAATACCCATGAAGGGGTCTAGAATATGTATGTAGTTAGAATAGGGAGATAAAAGAGAAAGGTCTAAATGAATTGTATTTGGATACAAGATGGTTAGAACTTGTATTTGTGCATCCTTTGATATATGAGCATTGTGTTTGGTCTTTGTATGGATATACTATATGTCAATGTACTAGGAATACTAGTCTAATTTATATAATAACAATTCACATCACTCTTACTAACTATGATGGGACCTAGAAACCTCTCACACTTTAGGTAAGCACACCTTAGTTTATCTAAGCATAATATGTTGATGTGACAAATAGGAAACTTGTGTGCAACTCGATACATGAATGATGAGAAAATAAGAGAAGATGAATACTACAACGAACCATGAAAGCAAAGTGATATCAAATAAGGTATGCAAAGGTGAACCCCAATTCTCAATCATCTTCTCGGGATTAGGCATTGATCTGTAAACTCTTCAACTTTGGAATTATCCACAGAATCACAATTAATCGTTGTTGTTCTACTTTCTATTAGAAAATAACAGAGATAGCTAGTGAATGAATTATACTTGTGCTTAGAATCAACAATTTGCAAAAAAGGAAAGAATATAGACTCATACACCAACAATTTTATCCTGGAAAACCTCTAGAGGAGGAAAAACTAGTCGGGAAGGGAAATTTCTCTTTCTTCCCACTTTTATTGGCCAATTCAATAATAAGTATAGAAATTACAATAAGTATGAAAGAGAAGTAGATAATATCTCACACTTCCTCCCAGTTACTTGCTTGCTCTGTCTCAATTACTCCTTGCTTCTACAAATCACAATTCCAACACTAAGAGCTTCTTACTCACTTGCTTCATGCTTTGATGCCTTTGTTCTCTTCCATAACATGCATTTATAACCTTTCTCATGTTCTCCCGTGCACTGGAGAATGGGAAAAGTCATGCAAAAGAAGAGACATGGACACCCTTTTGGAATTTTGGGACTGTTCGCATCATATTTTATTTTTTGTCTCCGCAAGAGCTAGGACCACCGCCCAATGCAGACCGGTGGTCCCACAACCGCCACCCTAGTGGGGTGGCGCTTCAGAATCACGCCCTACACAGGGTGACGGTCTTGTCACTAAACAGACATAACCTCCGTGTATCCTTTTTTTTCTTCTTCGTGTTGGCTGATTTGATAAAGTAGAGTCATTTTGATCCCTATGGATCACACCTCCCCTACTTAGGAGGCTTTTGGTCCCACAAAAGCTTAGTGGGGGAGTAGATGAGGAAATAATTCCCTCACTTGCTCCTTCGGGTACCACCGAGCTTGCCTTGGTGTCTTTCCTTTCAGTCCAATCTGCCAAGACTCCTGCAGGACCTCTTCTAGTCTCTCTGACCTTCTGCTGCAGTACTACATCCTCCTCCAATTCACCTTGTGAGTCCAAGACGCAATCCTCAATGGAAGGTAGCAATTGTAGTTCTTCATCTTCATCTAGCATGGATGGCTCATATAGGTGTAAGTTCTCATAGTTTATTACAGATTACATCCTCATGAATGACGACAAATCAAGTCGAAAAAGGCATTTTCTCCAACTTTGCTCCACTATGGTGAAGGGTCCATATCGTAGTGGCTTGAGCTTCCGTGTTTGACCTTGTAGTCTCTCCTTGCTCAAGTAAAACCAAAATCTATCTCCAACATGAAGCTTATGCTCCCTTCTATGCTTGATCGTTCTTATCTTTGTACTTGGCCTCGAGATTTCTCTAGTTATTCCTTGACTTTGAGATGGATTTTCCGATCCTCTCAATGAATTTGTTTTCTCTAGTCACCTTTGTGTCTCGTGTATCCTTCTCATCTTGTCTGTCCAACTGCTATGTCCAGTAGATTTGTAGGTAGATATCCCAAGCATGCTTCAAATGGTGACTTCATAGTGGATGTGTGTCTTTGCTCGGTTATAGGAATGTTGAATGTAGGCTAAGGACTCATCCCAAGTCCTTAGGTATTTGTTGTTATACCCTCTGATCAACTGTACCAAATTCTTGTTTACCACCTCTGTTTGTCCATCTATCTATGGATGGAAAGTTGTGCTCCTCTGTAACTTGGTATCCATCTTGTCCCACAAAGTAGTCCAAAACTTCCCCAAGAACTTGGAATCCCTATCAGAAACAATAGACTTTGGCAAACCAAAATGCACCCATACATTAGCAAAGAAAATATCTCATGCGCCTCATGTGCTTTTACTGTCTTTTTACATGCCACAAGAATACACATCTTACTAAATCTATCAACAACAACATAAACATAGTCATGGCCATGTTTAGACATAGGTAATCCTCCTAAAAATCCATAGAAATGTCCTCCCATGACAGTGAGTAGAGTACTGCAAAGGCATATACAAACCTTCCTTCCTAGTCTTAGGCTTGCTAGTACAACAAAGTTTACATCCCCGTATAAATTTTGATACTTCTTCTTGCATATTGGGCCAATACACGTACCTTTGCAAGTGGGCTAGGGTCTTACCAACACCGAAATGTCCTGCTACTTTTGAGGTATGTGCTTCCCTCATCAATAGAATTCACTCTTCTTTTGGCATGCAAAGCTTCCCCCATCGGTAGAGCATCCCGTCTTTGAGATAACAATCTTCAATCCCTGTCCTTTTAGCCCCTTGGGACTGCAACTGCTAAAATGTCACCCCAAAGTCTTTGTCTTGGGCATATGCCTCTCTGTAAGCTTCCTTCATGAAGGGCTCGATCTGAGAGATACTGGCCAAACATGAAAACTTCTCCTGTGGGTGGCCTAGACAACATGTCTGCCACCAAGTTTGTACTACCCTTCTTGTATTTAATCACCAGATAGAAGTGCTTTGAAGGAACCCCATCCATCTGTAGTGCCTTTCCTGTTGTAATTTAGACTGTGCTTGCAAATATTGGAGAGGTTTGTGGTTAGTGTGTATAATAGTTTCTTTACCCAACAAATAATGCTTCCATTTTTAATTGCCTAAACTAGTGCATACATTTCCTTATCATATACTGAATATCCTTTAACTACTTTGAAGTGAAAGTTTCATAATGATAACATACGGGTTTACCTCCTTGAAGCAACACTTTGCACCCATGGCGTAATCACTAGCATTTGTCTCTACTTCAAAAGGCTGCTGAAAATTAGGAAGAGCAAGTACTAGAGCATGACTAATCTTGTATTTCAATAACTCAAAGGATTTTTCTTGTTCCTTACCCCAGTCAAAACTCTTACTCTTTGTAGCCACTGTGTGTAGAGGTATTGTGATCGTGGAGAAGCCCTAATGAACTTCCACATGTATTGTACTGCTCCCACAAAACTCCTAGTTTTTGGCTCCTGTTGGTGTTGGCCAATTAGTGATGGCTTCCACCTTCTTTGGATCCACTCATAGCTCTCTTCCTCTAACCACATGCCCAAGATAGACAAGTGACTCTTTGGCAAATTCACATTTCTTCATATTACAAAGCAGTTGTTTCTCCCTAAGAACTTGCAAGACTTGCTGCAAATGAGTTAGATGTTCTTTCCATGTAGCACTAAAAATCAAGATATCGTTTAGATATACAATGACACATGAATCTATGAAATCTCGTAATACAACATTCATCAATCTCATAAATGTAGCGGGTGCATTGCATAACCCAAAAGGAAGTACTCGACCATTCATACAAACCATGTTTTGTCTTGAAGGCGCCTCTTCCATATATCATCCTCCTTCATTCTCGACTTGGTGATAACCTCGACTTGAGATCTAACTTCCTCGAAAAATTTGGCATGTTGAAGCTTGTCCAAGAGATCATCTATGCGGGAAGTGGATATTTGTTCTTTATGGTGATCTTTTTCAAAGCACGGTAGTCGATGCACATTCTCCAAGAACCATCCTTCTTTGGCACCATCACGATAGGTGAATCGCATGGTGAGGTGCTCGGATGTATCACCCCTTGGTCTATTAGTTCCTAAAGTTATTTCTTTACTTCAGTACTCTCAAGCAAGGATTGCCTATACAACTCGATGTTCGGTAGAGGGGATTCTAGCAATAGTTGAATCTCATGCTCTACTTCTTGTTTTGGTGGTAACCCGCTAGAAGCCTAAAATACTTCCTGGAAAGACTGAATAATACTATCCAAATCATGCTTTCTCTGGTTAGAAATCTCTACAAATTCTACCCCATCTTGTTTATCCTTCAATAAAAGTAAACAAAATTGATTATGATTTTCCTAAATAAGTCATTTTGCTTGGTTAGCACTTACCATAGTAACCCGTGTCTTACGCTGGTGTGCCCGGATGTTGTAGTTGATCCCATCCTTGACCCATCTATATCGGTTTCCCTCCTCATAAATATAGCATCCCTAACATACAAGTAAGGACTCCCAAATACAACATCAAAAGCATCAAGTGGAATAATGTCAGCTTCAAAAACATCAATGTATTGAAAATTTTCCCAAACTTGACCTTACATCTTCTTGTTACCTGAATTTCAATACCCTTCTTCACCCAACCCAAAGGATAAGGGTGTGGATGCTCATAAGTCTCAAGACCAAGCTTCTTTACAACTGCTTCAGAAATCAAGTTAGGCGAGAACCGGTATCAACCAAAGTATTTACCTTAGTTCTCTTTATCTAGATTTTGTTTTGGAATAGTCTACTCATCTCCTCTTCCCAACTGTCCATATTAGTGGTTGTGCATCCAAGACTCTAGTCTACATCAAAGTCATCTTCGATTTCCACCTCCCCTTTTGTTTTCATAGTTTTCATGGGCTTTTTCGAGTCCTTGGTTCAGTTCTTCGGATGCAACTCTGAATGCAACTTCCAACATGTAGCATCGATGACCATTGATATCACAAACCTTACAAAATTTATTGGAATCTTTACAAGTATTCAAAGTAGTGGAAACTTGTTTACCTTTCCCTTTCCACTTACCCTTGTTACTTGTTTTCCCAAACTCTTTCTTCTACTTGATTTGTTGATTGCTTTACCCTTGGCTCTGCTTCTCCTTGCTTCTTTTCATCATCTATGTAGTACGCCTGTACGCATGCTTCGTTGATATCTTTGGGCTTTGTGGAGATGAATTTTCTTTAAAGGTGAGTGTGAAGTCCTCCCAAGTACTTGGTCAGAATATCCTCATCCTCCAAGTCCATGTTAAGCAACATGGCTTGCCTCCAAAACTCTGTAGTATAGTCCTACACACTTTGACCACTGCCTTGTCTAAAATACTGCCATTTAATCATTTGGTCAATCTTATGGCCAATAGGATAGAAGTTAGCTCTAAGTAATTCTTTAAATTCTTGCCAAGATTTCACAATAGGATGCTTCTTCTTTTCACAAGTGGCTAGATGGGTTTCCCACCAAACCAGAGCATGTCCCTCCATCTTGAGATGTGCAAAGGTGATCCTCTATGCCTCAGTGACATTATGGACGCTAAAGTAGACTTCTAACTATTTTAACCATTTATCAAGTAACTTTGCATCTACTTGTCCTTCAAAGCTTTTAATCTCAACTTTTGTTTCAAATTTAAAAGGAGTATGATCGGATTTTACCTTTTCTCTTGTGTTAGAAGTCTCTTCTTCATGCTCTTCCCCATAACTTTCCTCATGGTGGCTCCTTCCTATGCCAAACTTTTCAGCTAAGCCCCGAACCACTGAGTCCATGGAGTCTTGTTTGACAGAAGTTGTCTTCTGTAAATCAGCAAGCTCTTCTTGCCTTCTAAACATCCTATCCATCATGGTCTCTAGCATCTTGATTCTACGGACCAAGTTCTCTTCCTCCATTTGTCCCCGAATTCTCTGTTTCCACTTCTTTGTAGAAATTTCTGGATCGCAAGGTAAAGCCTCTTCACCTTTAGATCTCGTCACTATCATACAAATCCAAGAATGAATACCACATTCCTGGATAATTGTTAGCTCTAATACCAAAATGATCTGTAAACTCTTCAACTTTGGAATTATCCACGAATCACAATTAATCATGGTTCTACTTTCTATTAGAAAATAACATAGATAGCTAGTGAATGAATTATACTTGTGCTTAGAATCAACAATTTGTAGAAAAGGAAAGAATATAGACTCATACACCAACAATTTTATCCTAGAAAACCTCCAGAGGAGGAAAAACTAGTCGGGAAGGGAAATTTCTCTTTCTTCCCACTTTTATTGGCCAATTCAATAATAAGTACAGAAATTACAATAACTATGAAAGAGAAGTATATAATATCTCACACTTCCTCCCATATACTTGCTTGCTTTGTCTCAATTACTCCTTGCTTCTACAAATCACAATTCCAACACTAAGAGCTTCTTACTCACTTGCTTCATGCTTCGATGCCTTTGTTCTCTTCCATAACATGCATTTATAGCCTTTCTCATGTTCTCCCATGTATTGGAGAATGGGAAAGGTCATGCAGAAGAAGAGACATGGACACCCTTTTGGAATGTTGGGACTGTTCGTGTAATATTTTATTTTCTTTCTACAAGAGCTAGGACCACCGCCCAATGCAAGTAACGGCGGTCCCAAGATCACTGCCCTAGTGGGGCGGTGGTTCTGAACCGCCTCGCACACACAGGGTGACGGTCCTATCACTAAACAGACCCTTTGTGTATCCTTTTTTCTTCTTCGTGTTGGCTGATTTGATAAAGTAGAGTCATTTTGGATCCCTATGGATCGACATAGGATGAGTATGATGGTGAATGTAGAGTTTATCCTTTCCTCATTTATAAAAAAATACATTCTCAATAAGGCACAAGTGAACAATAAGGTTATTGGGTCTCATGAGGTATATTCCATCCAAGAAGGATATATCTTTATCACTAAGATGAATTTAGAAACTCCAGAAGTCACGAGGAGGAAGGCTACCAATGTACTTGAAGACCATCATGTTTGCAAGATAAAGAATTCATCACATGTCCACTTAATACAAGTCTCAAAAAAGTGTTTTTGAATACTTATTCAATGCTTTAAAGTGTGCCCACAACTCACAGAAGAAGGATATTGTAACCACCATGTTTTGGTCCAACAATAGGTCGAAGAAAAAAAAATATTTAGTGAGTAATCCTTCCATATGGAGGAGAATACCTATTTCAATTAGGAGCATATGAGAAATAAGGATCCCGGTCATCCTAAGTATGATTCCATTTTAAAAAGAGACATATTTATAATGAAGGTGAATTTTGGAGCCAAGAAGGATGTTGAGATGAGAAAGTGGCTAAGTACAAGCCACACACAAAGGCTACAGACCACGCATAGGAGTGTGTGCATGAACCTTAGAAATATACCAAGAGGCCATGAGGGAACGCGAGGGAGTACACGTGAGGAAAAGGAAGTAATGCAAGTGTGCGAAGGTGTGTGTGGGAGATGGAGATACATCAGCGCGTGAAGTTTTGTGCACACACAAGGACAGGCTCCAGGAGTTAGGTGGATTTCCAGAAGAGACTAAAAATAGGAAAATTAGAGTTGGCGTGATAAGCAAGACACGTTCGAAATAGACTTGGAAAGGATGAAGCACATGTAGATTGGATAAAGCACATACATATTGGATAAATCACATGCATGGACATCTAATTATATGATGCGGCCATGGATGAGGTATATCTATTTATAGCACAAGTTAGAGAATAAAGCAAAAGTTTAAAGGCACGTGGTCTATAGTTAGGTAGTCTATTATTAGAATAAAAGCGTGTAGGAGGTGAAGGAAATGTTACCATCGTATATATACATATATGTCATAGTTGTTGTAAATATTATTTTAAGGACGTATGAGTGAGTCATCAGTATAAGGTGCATGTATGGTCTTAGGTATGTAAGCCAAGATTGTCTTGAAGTATTGATTATATGTTTGTATTGGGTAACTTTGTATGGGTTATCGGGGATAGGATCAAGTGGGAGAGATGTAAATAACATTCATATTCTCGCTATTATTTATTTATGAATGAATCATTAAAGCTCTTGTTTTCCATATGTGTGCTATTTCAATTAATTATATTTTATCTTATGTCACACATTGGTTTATTGATGAATCCAAAACTTAAATGAATAAATATAGAGGGACCTAGTAGTTGTGCACGTTTTGGGTGAGCTCTTAGACATTTTTTTGAGTGATATGAAAGTGTGCTCGACTAGGTGTGTTTCAACACATAGGAGTACCATATGACAAAATGATTTAAAAGGTAAAGGTAAGGTACATGAGGAATACCTAGAGTTTGTGAAGAGGTTGCACACCGTTGTTGAATACTAAGTTGATTATAGAGCACTCCTTTTTTCGAGAAGGACTACCTGAGAAGCAAAACAAGACCACAAAATAGAGTTAATAGCATAGGTCAGTGGATTTCCTAGTGTGAGCTAGATCCGGGAAGCGAGGTGCTTCCTCAAAGGTTGTCAATCCACGTCTTAATACAAATTAATGCTGATAAATATCATGAAATAGAAGGTCCTACTGTAGTTATATGATTTGGGTATCTCACACAACACAATAATCTAAATCTAATCTAAATGATGAATATAAGATTAAATATAGGAGAATGGTCAGTTGTCAGGGTCTATAGGTATGATAGAGGGTAGAAAGAAGGTATGGGTGAAGTCTTGGGAGATTTTGGAGAGTTCTGGATGGGGAATGAGCTCGCTAGTATGAGGGGAAAATGTCGAGACAGAACCGATGTTAGTCACCTAACCGATGTTGTCATCGATTATAGCCGAGATCGGTTGGGTAACCAATCACGGTAGGGGCAATTGGGTTTCAAAGGTAGAAAGGAGGTTGATTTGGGCTCTTTGTGATTGCATAGAGTATTGGGAGGTCTTAGGTAGGGTGTAGGAATTTAGGTGAAGACTCAACAGGGGTAAAAGGGGTGGTTAAAAGGGAAGAATGGTTTCGGGTTGGTAGGTCGTAAGGTAAATGGGCTACAAAAAGTATCCAGGAGAGGAAGGGGGTGATAAGAAAATGATAAAGGATCTAAAACCAAAGCTAATGAAATCAATAACCTAGTTAAGAATACTTATCGAAGATCTAGGCATCAATAGAAGGTGGTGGTTAGAGGGTGTGCATAGGAGAGATGAGTCATGATCTAGTGCCATGACAACAATGGTAGAATGCTTCTCCGTGAGGATGGTTCAAGCATATGAAGCTGTAGATGATGTTTTGGTGCTCAATTGATTGTCAGGGTGTCGATTGAATGCCAAAATGTAAGATCAAAGAATGTCAACCAAAAGAAGAAGCCAAAAGGAGAACCAAAAAGCATAACCTAGGTAAAGAGTTGAAATTCTTATTTAAAGGAACCGATGGCGGTTCCTTGATCGATGCCGCCAAGGAATAATCGCGTCGATTAGGGAAAAATAGTCTTATTTGCTAAAATAGCCTTTTCTCTCCCTTTGTTAAATCACATGGGAAATTGGTGGGAGAGGTAGTTGATAATTAATATTAGGTTTAGAAGAATTCTTAGTTGGTTAGGGGAGTGATGACTCAGTCTTAGTTATTAAATGGGCTTGGAATGGGTCCAAGGTGAGGTGGAGGGGTGAGGTAATAATTAATCTAATATAGGTAATTAGATTAATAAAAATATGTGAAAGGGGTCATGGTAAGGGGGTATGTAATAAAATGGGACCTAGAGGGTGTCGTCCCAATTTTGGGTGTCTACATTTTCCCCTTTTTTGTCGAATGAGTGATGATGACAAAAACAAGAAGTGGATGCCCCATATATGGGTGGAGGTTATCCCCTCAAACCAATAACGATGTAGTGGAAGGCGGAACCAGTGATGGGTTTGATAAGGTGGTAGGTGATGTAAAATAGGAGTACCATATGACAAAGTGATTTAAAAAGGTAAAGGTAAGGTACATGAGGAATACTTAGAGGTCATGAAGAGGTCATGCACCATTGTTGAAGACCAATTTGACTATAGAGAACTCCTTTTATCCGAGAAGGATTAGGCCGAGAAGCAAAGTAAGACCACAAAATAGAGTTAATAGCATAGGTCAGTAGATTTCCTAGCGTGAGCTAGATCCGGGAAGCGGGGTGCTTCCTCGAAGGTTATTAATCCATGTCTTAATACAAATTAATGTTGATAAATATCATGAAATAGAAATTCCTACTTGTAGTTATATGATTTGGGTATCTCACACAACACAATAGTCTAAATCTAATCTAAATGATGAATATAAGATTAAATCTAGGAGAATGGTCAGTTGTTAGGGTCTATAGGTATGATAGAGGGTAAAAATAAGGTCTGGGTGAAGTCTTGGGAGGTTTTGGAGAGTTCTAGGTAGAGGAATGAACTCGTTGGTCTGAGGAAAAATGCCGCATACGAGACCGATGTTGGTTAGTTAACCGATGTCCTGGCCACTAGTTATAGCCGAGATTGATTGGTAACCGATCATGGTAGGTGTAATTGGGTTTCAAAGGTAGGAAGGAGGTTGATTTGGGATCTCTGTGAATGCATAGAATATTGGGAGGCCTTAGGTAGGGTGTAGGAATTTAGGTGAAGATTCAACAGGGGTAAAAGGGGTGGTTAAAAGGACGAGAATGGTTCCGTGTTTTTAGGTCGTAAGGTGAATGGGCTACAGAAAGTATCTGAGAGAGGAAGGGGGTGATTAGAAAATGATAAAGGATTTTAAAACCAAAGCTAATGAAATCAATAACCTGGTTGAGAATACTTATTAAAGATCCAGATATCGGTAGAAGGTGGTGGTTGAAGGGTGTGCGTAGGAGAGACGAGCCATGATTTAGTGTCGGGGCAGCAAAGGTAGAGTGTTTCTTCGAGTAAATGGTTCAAGCGTATGGCCGTAGATGATGCTCTAGTGCTCAGTGATCAGTGTGAGGGTGTTGATTGAATGCCAAAGATGCAAGATCAAATAATTCCAACCAAAAGAAGAAGCCAAAAGGAGAACACGGGCAAAGAGTTGGAAATGCTTATTTAAAGGAACCAATAATGCGTCTCCTTGATCGGCGCCGGCCGAGGAATAACCGACATCGGTTAGGGAGAAATAGTCTTATTTTCTAAAAATAACCTTTTCTCTCCCTTTGGCATGAGTCAAGAATGGTTATGGGTTAGGAGTCTTGATTCTTGTTAAATCACATGGGAAATGGGTGGGAAAGGAAATTGGCAATTAATATTAGGTTTAGAAGAAGTCTCAGTTGGTTAGGAGAGTGATGACTCAATATTGGTTATTAAATGGGCTTGGAATGGGTCCAAGGTGAGGTGGAGGGGTGAGGTAATAATTAATATAATATAGGTAATTAGATTAATAAAAATATGTGAAAGGGGTCATGGTAAGGGGGTATGTAATAAAAGGGGACCTAGAGGGTGTCGTCCCAATTTTGGGTGTCTACATTTGCCCCTTTTTGTTGCGTAGCTTGTACTAATGAGCGATGATGAAAAAAACAAGAAGTGGATGCCCCAGATATGGGTGGAGGTTATCCCCCTCAAAACAAGAACTCGATGTAGTGGAATGTTTCACCACATAGGAGTACCATATGACCAAAAAAATTAAAAGGTAAAGGTAAGGCACGTGATGAATACCAGAGGTCATCAAGAGGTTATGCACCATTGTTGAAGACAAAGCTTATTGTAGAGCACTCCTTTTTGTCTGGGAAGGACTACCTGAGAAGCAAAGCAAGACCACAAAATAGAGTTAATAACATAGGTTAGTGGATTGCCTAGCGTGAGCTAGATCCGGAAGTGGGGTGCTTCCTAGAAGGTTGTCAATCCACGTCTTAATACAAATTAATGCTGATAAATATCATGAAAGAGAAGGTCCTACTGTAGTTATATGATTTGGCTATCTCACACAACACAAATCTAATCTAAATGACAAATATAAGATTAAATCTAGGAGAATGGTCAGTTGTCAAGGTCTATAGGTATGACAGAGGGTAGAAAGAAGGTCTAGGTGAAGTCTTGGGAGGTTTTGGAGAGTTCTGGGTGGAGGAATGAGCTTGTTGGTCTGAGGGGAAAATGCCAAACACAGACCGATGTCGATTGGCTAACTGATTTCGGGCCACTAGTTATAACCGAGATCGGTTGGGTAATCGATCACGATAGGGAAATTGGGTTTCAAAGGTAGAAAGGAGGTTGATTTGGGATCTCTGTGATTGCATAGAGTATTGGGAGGTCTTAGGTAGGGTGTAGGAATTTAGGTGAAGACTCAACAGGGGTAAAAGGGTTGGTTAAAAGGGCATAATGGTTCCAAGTTGGTAGGTCGTAAGGTGAATGGGCTACAAAAAGTATCCGGGAGAGAAAGGGGGTGATTAGAAAATGATAAAGGATCTAAAACCAAAGCTAATGAAATCAATAACTTGGTTAAGAATACTTATCAGAGATCTAAAGATTGGTAGAAGGTGGTGGTTGGAGGGTGTGCATAGGAGAGACAAGTTGTGATCCAGTGTCATGGCAACAAAGGTAGAGTGCTTCTCTGTGCAGATGGTTCAAGTGTATGAAGTCGTAGATGATGCTCTAGTGCTCAGTTGATCGTCAGGGTGTCGATTGAATGCCAAAGATGCAAGATCAAAGAATGCCAACCAAAAGAAGAACCCAAAAGGAGAACCCGGGTAAAGAGTTGAAAATGCTTATTTAAAGGAACCGATGGTGGTTCCTTGACCGGTGCAGTTGAGGAATAACCGGTGTTGGTTAGGGAGAAATAGTCTTATTTGCTAAAAATAACCTTTTCTCTCCCTTTTTGGCGTGAGTCAAGAATGGTTATGGGTTAGGAGTCTTGATTCTTGTTAAATCACATGGGAAATTGGTGGGAGAGGTAGTTGGCAATTAATATTAGGTTTAGAAGAAGTCTCAGTTGGTTAGGGGGAGTGATGAATCAGTCTTAGTTATTAAATGGGCTTGGAATGGGTCCAAGGTGAGGTGGAGGGGTGAGGTAATAATTAATCTAATATAGGTAATTAGATTAATAAAAATATGTGAAAGGGTCATGGTAAGGGGGATGTAATAAAGGGGACCTAGAGGGCATCATCCTAATTTTGGGTATCTGCATTTTCCCTTTTTAATCACGTAGCTTATGTCAATAAGTGATAATGACAAAAACAAGAAGTGGATGCCCTAGATATGGGTGGAGGTTATCCCCCTCAAACCAAGAATTGATGTAGTGGAAGGTAGAATCGGTGATGGGTTTGATAAGGTGGTAGGTGATGTAAAATGGGGTTATGTGAAGGTATAGGAAATGGTGATGATAGGGTGATCGAAAGGTGGAGGCATTCAAATGCATGCACATGCTTAGAATGCAACAAGGCACAAGGTTGAAGAGCACACAAATGCTAATTCATCAACGGTCGATAGTTTATCCAAACAAGGGTGATGTGGTCCAAGTATCCAAGGTATAGGATGTGATCCTAGAAACACAATGAGGCTAGGTGCAAGAACGGGTATATGTGTGTTCCAAAACACTAAAAGGTTTGGTCTAGTCGAGATAAACGTCACGAAATCGGGCGAGGTAAGCTCGGAAGGATAAAAACACATGTAACATTATTGTATGGTAGAGCGAGTAAGCGAGTTTGATTTTCATATAAGCGAGGTCGGGTTGGAGAACGTATATAGGTAAGATCATGGGTAAGGCCTCGGTCAAGGCAAACGAGCCCCTAAGTATCCGTAGGGAGTTGGTGAGGTGGTGAGGCTATTAGGTGAGCCTGTAGGAGGTTGTAAGGGGCAGTGTGGTAGCGAAAAGAGGTGAGTGAGGGGAAAATTAGGGCAAAGGAAGCATATGGGGTATTGACAGGTGACCAATGTCGGTCCCCTTCCATGAACGGAGCGGATAGTCAACCGACGCTGGCGATAATCAACCGACGTTGGTTACTGGTTCACCCCAAAGACGAACCCCCACGCCCCAATTTGTAAAATAAATAAATAAACATTTCCTTTAAAAGTTAAAATGTTTCACTACATAGGAGTGCCATATGAAAAAATGATTTAAAAGGTAAAGGTAAGGTACATGAGAAATACCTGGAGGTCGTGAAGAGGTTGCGCACCGTTGTTGAAGACCAAGCCGATTGTAGAGCACTCATTTTTCTCTTTGAAGGACTACTTAGAAGCAAAACAAGACCACAAAATAGAGTTAATAAGCATAGGTTAATGGATTTCCTAGCGTGACCTAGATCCGGGAAGCAGGGTGCTTCCTCAAAGGGTGTCAATCCACATCTTAATACAAATTAATGTTGATAAATATCATAAAAGAGAAGGTCTATTGTAGTTATATGATTTTGCTATCTCACGAACACAATATTATAAATCTAGTCTAAATGACGATTATAATATTAAATCTAGGAGAATGGTCATTATCGTGGTCTATAGGTATGAAAGAGGGTAGAAAGAAGGTTTGGGTGAAGTCTTGGGATATTTTGGAGAGTTTTGGATGGAGGAATGAGCTTGCTGGTCTAAGGGGAAAATGCTAGACATAGAGACCGATGTCGGTTGGCTAACCAATGTCTGTCACTAGTTATAGCCGAGATTGGTTGGGTAACAAATCATGTTGATTTCATGCATCTAAAGTGAGAACATTGACCTCTGCACCCATGTCAATCATATTTTTTCTCAAGATCCATCCATCCACAACTGCATTCAATGTGATTTCTTTATCATAATCAATACTGTGAGGGGGCATATTAGCATGCAAGACCTCCCTCTTGCACTCACCTCCAGCGTTGGGTAATTTTTCTCTCACCACTCTCCTAACAAAGGAATGATATTCTCCTGGCGCAACATCCTACACACTTCTCTGACCTCATCCATGTCCTTCTAAGGGACTCAACGTTCTTCACATGTTCCAATTTACTGCGATCGCTCTTTCAAGCACTAGATCTCCCCTTACAAACTCCTAATCACCTCCATAGTCTCCTAGTAAACTTCCTTCTAATAAGTTAGATTAAGGTACTTCCCGTAATACCTCTTCTCTAGTAATGAGAGGTCTTTATTTCAATATCTCTCGTGCACGCGCAACCTCGGCTCATGTAGTTACCGAACAAGTTCTAAGTCGGGTCATGTTCTACCCTAGGCATCCACTTTGTGGATCAGCTCGCTTCACACTCACCATCCCCGCGCCTTTGTCCTTCCTCTGGTTTTGGCTCATGTGCTCATACAACTCAAAGCACTCCTCATACTTATGCTTCTTCCTGCACCATGAGCATTGTAGCAAATCCAAACATTTGCGCTTGTACTATTCAATAGATCCACAATTGTAACAAGTTCCACGGGAAATTCACTCCTACCTCCTTGACCACCACGACCTGTAATCCTCTATGAAAACTTTTTACTCTTTCGTTGCCATTAGCGGAACTATTCCCAATAACGGTTTGGCGCACACTAGTGTTAATGACGTCGTGGATTTGGTCTATTAGTCGGTAGTCCTTCGTGTCATGAGTAGTGAACGTGACAAATTTTACAAAAAGAGGACACATTCGAGGATCGCGCATTGCAACAATGGGCATCTACTAGGATCATGATCTCCACGACAGATTTCACAATTTTGTCATGACACGCACCGATTTCTAAGGGCAATTATCCTTTGCATGTCCCTCCACCGCATAATCTGTGCACCAAAGCCCACTACGAGTCTCAAGAGCCGAGTTTGCGACAAATTCTCAAGCTACTTGGCCATGTAAGCAAGCAATCTATGCTTCGAAAATGGACTTATCCCAGTTTCAACGCTTTCGACGGCTTCAACATGAAGACAACCTCCAAGGCCTCGCGGATCTACGAAAGTCTTATGGGAAATCACTCGTCTAAAAGGCGTTATCAATCCTCCAACAAACCATTGAGCATGCTATGAGGGATGGATATCATAAGACAAATTTGACAAAAGAGTCTTAAAGAGTGTATCATACTCCCGCACACTCTTTGTCATACCTTGTTGAATTTCCTTAAGCGCGCTGATGCTCTTTTGCTCAAACTCGGGAATATGAAATTCTACCAAAAAGGCATCATGCAACGTAGTATAATCCACTACCGTTTGATGGGGGTCATACTTCCGGTTACACCGGTATGCATGTGCCCTTACAACGTAGTTCTGCAAACCGACTTGCCTTATGCTCCAGGCGGTGATACCCTTAGCGTGCCATAGCAATTCACATTTGTGTACATGCTCCACAACATCCTCAATACCTTGTAATCAGGTAAGTGAAGAGACATATCATAAAACACTTGTTGATGGTGTTGTGGCCCTTGTCCACCAGATCTAGGACCTTGATTCCATCTTGTGTTGCCTCCACCACTAGATCCACTAGCTCCTATTCCTTCGGATCCACCAAATCCTCCTCTCATAGTAAGGGGCATGAAGTAGTTGTGCTTTGCGTCCCCACCGCATTGTGTTGAACTACGAGCTAATAGTCTATGACGTTGAACCATTTCCAAACGCGATACCCAAACTTTTTGTACCCACACCTTACCCAAATGATGTGCCAGCAAGATGCCTCTAAACACAGGAAATGTCTGTGTGGCCATAGATGAACTAAATGAAAAATTATATCTACCAGGTGTCGCTCGACTACCAATACCAAAACCAACTGGGTTAACAAAACTTATCTTTGGGCCCCGGTAAACTAAGTGCAAGGGTCTGGTCGCCATGTGGGTTAAGATGCACACCTACGACTCTTCTCCTTCCTTCATACGATGAGCTCTCTCTAGAAGTCGAGGGGGTTTCTCTTCCTTGCTTGCTAAGATGGGGTAGTGCAGACTGCTCAGGTTCCACGTCCTCCGCACAAACCTCAAACCCTTCTCGAAATGTCTACCTCCATAAGTCCATCACTCCTGCAACTTCACATTTTCTTATCAACTCCCTTTCTGCGCTTCATTATACTTGAGCCGCCTCTCCTCTCTCTCCATTTCTACCGCAAGGTCCGCCATCTCTTACCACACCAGCTTCTGTGCCCTACGCCTAGTGGGAAGTTAGCCAGCCATAGGAAATGCCTCCATACTCAGAGTGATGATCAAGATCTTAATGGCTAATGGTATAACACACAAGAACGATCCTCTTGGCTCCCACAAGAACTCAAAATTAGCAATCTCCTAGCAAGAATACGTAGAAACTGTGTATTCCAGTGTATAACTAGCCAACACTCCACTCCACCACCGATCAACAACATGAGTCCGTCAGATCAACATCATGCGACCTCGATACTCTTCTTGGGTCCAAACACGAGGTCTATAATACCAACTCTTCCTTGATGCATATGTTGACAACCATTCATACAACTCTACTGGGAAACAACAAAAGAATGTTTCATAGAGTTCATGATATAGGTGCTCCTCTACCCATTTACGTGCATCAAACTCAGATCTAGTATTGAATCTCTGAGCAAACTCATCCTCCGTGCTTTTAAGCCAAGTCTCGATGTTGTCCAAGGTCAAGCGTTCTGTCATCACACACCATTCTCACAACAAATTTCAAAAGAGGTCCCGACAACGAAACCAAAATGTAGCCTCCTTTCACCTACTCCCTTTAAACCCCAAGTGCATTGGCCTATCACCCAACATTAGCTGGGTGCTCACCTGAGGCGCACCCCGGCCCGAGCTCCTCTTTTATGTAAGCTTCGTAAGAATGTTTGCCATTAATGGAGGAATGGTTGCGAGACAAAAAATACACAGCCCATTCTAGCACAAAAGTAAAAACACTGAATCTAAGCATAGATGAACCATAAAAAGGATTTATACATTATAACAATATAAAGGAATCAAATCCCGAAGCCATGAGAAATATAAAGAACACAAGGGGTTTATACCCATGAGCATATATATTTAGAACAAAGCGTCATATATTGATTTATAACCACTTACAATAGCCATGTTACATCAAAGAGGGTCATATCAGACCGAGTACATCAAGGAATGACACTCAAACCCTACAAAATGACTATGCACAAAGAGCCCTAACTATATTCTCCTATGCACTTAAATGTTTCTTGACTGGTCTCTCGCACCATCTCTCCTCTCTCTCGCGGCCCTTGTTTTAGACCCGAGCACATTCATACATGCATCTCTACACACACATCTCTACTCGCACCACCTTATTTTTAGATCCAAAAACATCCTTAAATAGAATCGGGATCTCTCCTTCACCACCATAGCTTCACTCATGAGTAGGTCGCATGCTAGGTGGAATCACGCTCCTCCATAATCGAGTGTTTATCCTAGCTCTCCAAAACCCTAATTAGCCTTCACTAACCGTAATGATTACCTCATGGAATATTCCTTTCCTAGAATATTCTTTCCTTGAGCTCCAAGACTCTAAGTTGTAACTTGATGCATTCATCACGCCTACCCGCTTCCTCACGTGTTTTCTGTGTAATACCATATCCAATGACGCGGCTAAGTCTTCAAACCCTATCCCGCTTTTTGGCGCCAACCTTTTGTGCGCTCCATGTTTACTCTGACCTTTTTTGTAACTTCTTGATTTGTCCACGTGTACTTTTGTTCTCCCTACGCGCCCTTCCTTGTGCCTTTTCCTTACTTGCCTTGCACACGCTGATCCTTTGCTCCAAGACTTTGTCACTTTTATGGGCTTAACATTGATGGATTAGATGATTAGGGGAGCAAGAAAGATGAAGACTTTGGGCATGTTTTGATCCGAGGCCTTAGGGTCTTGTGCGCGTGTTCTTGTAGCTATACGAACAATGTCTATTTGATGGAGTGGGGTCCTACCAAAAGAGGCCTCACTCTTGTTAGGCGTGGATGGGGTGTTGGATGATGGTTCGGAAGGTGTGGCCTTGACGCCGATGAGTTTGTTTGATTTGGTTTGGATGTTCTAGATCCACGTAGAGAAGCCCTTTCGCTAGAAAAAAATGGAATGGTGGCATGGAGGGCTTTACAATTATTGGTAGAATGTCCCGGGGTTTGATGATATGCAAAGAACGCTTCGAAATTGTACCAAGAGGGTTTCCACCCTGGGAGCCAGATGACTTGATAGGAGGTAATGTTATGATGGATCGTTGGATGAGCTTTTCGAGGGTTCTAGTATTGACTCTTATCTCTTGAATCACGACCTACTTGGATATCCAAATATGATCTTGGCCAATTTTGATCTCTATCCAATGTATTTGATCTTGGTCAAAGAAATCCCCTGAGATCCTTATGTATCCAATGCATAATAATCAATCTTGTTCAAATTTAAAATTTGGCATTTTGAGGGATATTTAAAATTATGCCTTAATTGATATCATTAATTTTGCATTTTATGAAGAAATGGTGAGTTTAATAAAAAATTTGTTGCAAAGACTAGCATTAAATAAGGTGAAGTGTTAGCATTAAATAAAGTGAAGGTGTAAAAGTATGTGCATGTATGCCCATAAAGTTGGGGTTGTTGGGTTCAAACTTTGGGGTCAAGAGAGTGTTTTTAAATATTAAAATGTTTTCAATGTGAAAATGACATCTTCTATAAATGTGCATTTATGTCCATAAATTTAAATTAAAAGTACTTAAATTTAGGATCAACATTGTTTATGTGAAAGAATCTTCTCCTAGAAATAAACATTGTAACTTTTTTCAAGGTATTCTCCTGAAATAAACATTGTAACTTTTTCCTAGGTATAAAATAGTACGTTTCAAGTTAACGATAATATTTATTTTTTAACTTGCCCAAAGAAACGAGGCCTCAAACACAAAAATATCTTTTTTTAATATTCCCTATGTGTCAATTTTAAATATAATATTTGTGTTATTTAACTCTTTACCAAATCTTCTCATTTAGTAAAACCCGACACTAATATCAAAGCAAGAAAATATGTCACTTACCTAATGGACGCCTCTTCTCGATGTATTTTACACCCTTTTGGGTTTTGTTTTAAGCTTTTTATTTTTAAATATTTCTTTAGGAAGACGAGAGTTGGCAAGGGATAATACCTACCACGTGCAGGATACAAAATGAATTAGTTATTTGACTAGTGGAAGGTTGTTGGTGCGAGGGAGTTGTTCAACCGCAGTTGCCTTGCTTCGAGTTCTAATAACTCTGACTCTTCTTTATCATTTTCCTCGTTCTTTTACCCGTCTTATAGCCTGTTTAGATTGGAAAAAAAATAGACCAGTAGTTCCTTTTAACGATTGATCTAAGCTTCCCTTAAATGTATGTGGAGAGGGTTGATTGTGGATTTTATAGTGGATCTAAACTCGGGTTGCAGATTGTTTTGCCTTACATTTGTGGTTCAGTACTACCTTTTAGAGTCCATTATTGTTGGCATAGGTTCCAGTCGCAGTTTGAATTTCAAGCAGGCATCTAAACACCAGAAAATAAATATATATTTTTATCGATTCAATTCGGGTTTGGTAAATTCGATTGTAGATCCAGCTACCCATAAAAGCATAAGGAGATTATTGTTGGTGTCACAGGTTCGAGTCACGGCGGAGCTTGCAAGGTGCGGGAAAATTTGTTGGCTGACCGCTAATTAAAAATTTAGAACCAAATACTTTTGAATCCGAGTCTCCAAGTTGGGATCATGGACCTGGAAAGCATGGCTGGTGTGTTGGGGTTATCAGTTCCAGTAATGCGGTTTCTCTTATGTTTTGTAGCGACGATTCCAGTGAGCTGGGGATGGCGTTTGATTCCGGGGACTACGGGAAGGCATCTGTACTCAGCATTTACAGGAGCTCTGCTATCTTTCTTGTCATTTGGGTTGTCGTCAAATCTGCATTTTATGGTGCCCTTGACGCTGGGCTATAGTTCCATGCTGCTGTGCAGAAGTCCTTGTGGGCGTATCACTTTTGTGGCTGCTTTTGCCTATCTCTTTGGCTGCCATGTTATTATATGAGTGGGGATGCTTGGAAGGAAGGAGGGATTGATGGAACTGGGGCTCTTATGGTCTGGACACTCAAAGTCTTTTCTTGTGCGGTCAACTACCAGGATGGGTTGTCAAAAGGAGAGGATGATGGGATATCAAAGGAAAACAGGTATGTTGTTTTTGACTTTTGCTTTCAGTGTTTCCATCTATTGAGGAATAGATCCCACGGATGGGGCTCAATGGTAAATGCGTATGCTTCTGCCCTGTGATTCCATAGAAATTTTTCAAATAATCATGTATGTTTTCCCCTCTGAGATTCCATTGAAAATTTTCGAATAATTGTGTGGGAAAATTTAGAATCTTGCCTTCAAAAATTATAGTCATTACCTGCACATAGATAAGTGAGGCATCACCCTTTACGGTATGAACATATTTGATTCTTTGCATGTAAAAGCAGATTTGTGTTAGCATCCTCGCTCTATCTGATATTAACATCCCCCTTGAAGACCAAAAGCAGACTTTGTGCTAGTATCTTCTGTTGATTTTGCAATCCACGAGTAGGAATTTGTGTTAGCATTCACCCTTTACCAGGTACAAACGTCCTCTTTGCAATCCAATATTAGACTTAGCATTAACATCCTCCCTTGATCTAATGCTAGCATCCTATTTGCAACCCACTAGCAGGCTCTGTGATCAGGATCCTCCCTCTATCTGGTACTAATAACCCCTTTCGCAGTCGAATAGCAGACTAAGTGTTATCATTCCCCCTAGATTTGATACTAACATCCTATTTGCAATCCACAAACTTTGTGATCCCATCTTCCCTCTATCCAGTACGAACATCTCCTCTGCAATCCAAAAGCAGACTTTTTGTTAGCATCCTCCATCGATCCAATACGGACATTCTCTTTGCAATCCATGATTATACTATGTATGCACATGCTCCATCTGGTATTCACATCCCCTTTGCAATCCAAATGCAGGCTTTGCTTTAGCATAGTCCTCCTATCCAGTACCAACATCCAATTTCCAATCCAATTTATCCAGTACCAATATCCACTTTGCACTCCAAAAGCAGAGTTCGAGTTAGCATCCTACCTCTATCCAGCACTATCCCTTCGACAATTTAAAAACAGACTTTATATCAGCATCTTCTTTCTACGCAGAACTAACATCCCCTTCTCTTAGAGTCTTAGGTGTTATGCCTTGTGCATCTTTTGTTGATTGAATATGAGCATCCTCTTTTCAATCCACAAACACACTTTGTAATCTCATCCTCCCTCTATCTGATATCGACATCCCCTTTACAACCCTGATGCAGACTTTGTGTTAGGTGTTAGAATCCTCTCTCTATCCGCTACCCACATCCCCTTTGCAATCCAAAAGCACACTTTGTGTTAGCATCCTCCCTTTATCCAGTACTAACATTTGTTTTGCAATCCAAAAACAGAATTCCAGTTAGCATCCTCCCTCCATCTGGGACCAATATCCCCTTCGCAATCAAAAGCAAACTCTGTGTCATCTTCTTCTCTCTACCCTGTACTAACACCCCCCACTGTTTGGGTATCATGCCACGTGGACCCTCTTTAGTTTGTGGTTGTTATCTATGTGATGTTCCTTAATTTACAAGCTGTTCAATCCATTAAATGTATAGGAAAGGTTCAAAATTTACATCACATGGGATCTGACTACCTGCAAATTACTCCAAATTTTTCTACACAACATATTCTAAGAAAATTAGGGTAGCCTCACTCCATGAAACTATTACCTTGCTCTTGCACACACTAGGCTCTACATCTCTTGTTAGAAATTGCCCTTCGTGAAAGTTATACTCATCAAACAGTAATCTATGAATGGTACCATTTGAGAGAGTTGATGAAGCTATTGTGGGCTAATTGTTAGTCGTTGACATGTATATAATCAGGAAAAACAGGCTTTTGAAACGCCCTTCAGTTGTTGAGTATCTAGGCTATTGTCTATGTTGTGGGACCCACTTGGCTGGACCTGTGTATGAGATGAAAGATTATCTTGATTGGACGGAAAACAAAGGGCTATGGAGTCAACAAAATGAAAGATCTCTTCCCTCCCCTTATGGTGGTATGCTTAGAGCTTTAGCTCAAGCATCACTGTGCATGGGAGTGTACCTGTATTTGACACAGCATTTTCCTCTTTCTCGCTTCTCAGAACCTTTATATGTTCAGGAATGAGGATTTTGGAAGCGGTTGGGTTATCAGTACATGACTGGATTCACTGCCCGATGGAAATATTACTTCATCTGGTCTATTTCAGAGGCTTCCGTGATTGTTTCAGGGCTAGGATTTAGTGGATGGTCAGATACAAAACCAAAGTGGGACAGGGCAAAGAATGTTGATATTCTTGGTGTGGAGTTTGCCAAAAGTGCTGCAGAGTTGCCACTTGTGTGGAACATTCAAGTCAGCACTTGGTTGCGACACTATGTTTATGAAAGGTTGATACAGAAAGGAAAGAAACCAGGATTAGCTCAATTGCTTGCAACCCAGATTGTGAGTGCTATCTGGCATGGTCTGTATGCAGGCTATATTTTTTTCTTTGTCCATTCAGCTCTATTTATTGCGGGTTCAAAAGTTATATATAGATGGCAACGAGCTCTTCCAGAGAATGCTCTCTTGGGCAGAAGGGTATTAACCCTGATTAACATTATTTACACGGCGATGGTGCTAAATTATGCATGCATTGGATTTTGTTGCTCAGCTTGCATGAGACATTGGCTTCATATGGTAGTGTCCACTATGTAGGGACACTGGTACCAATTGCTTTGATACTATTAGGCTCTGTTTTGAAGCCCAATTCAAGGCCCAAAAAGATACAATAGCATGTAATTGCATATTTTCTGGTTGGAAGTTTGAGGGATGAGGAAGCAGCACATCGAAGATCATCCACAACAAACCAGAAAACAATGGATTCTCAGACATACCAAGAAGACATGGGTTTAATGAGACAGAACTCCTTTTTGATTAAAATTAAAAAGAATGTGGAATTTACAGTCTTTGACAGTTATGGTGTGAAGTTTACATTCTTAAATAAGCTTTTAAAACAATCACATCGTTAAATATAATTTATTCGCTCTTTCCATCTTTATCTTATTTATTGTTATCCTCTCTACTCCTATTCATATGCTTTGAACTCTTATTATTAATTTCCTCCAAATAAAACAGTATTCGTCTGAGATGCTTTTCTTCATTTGCAGTGGTGCACTTTCTTCTCTTTTTTGAGCATTAAATGATTATTCTCCTCCTGTGTAAAAGGTTTCTTTTTAATAAATTTAAATTATGAAGCTGCTTGTGTGAAAGCTTCTCTATGAAAATTGGAAGCAACATCAATTCCCTTGCCATTGACCTTTGGTTTACCAGAATTATTCAGGAAAAAGTAGGAATAAAAATGATTGACCAGTGGTACGATGCTTATAATACCATTAATTCCTTACATTTCACAGTAACTGTAACGACATAAATCATCAGGAATGAAAGCTATGAACCTGAAGAAGGATAGAAGAAACAGCTGTTTTCTTTGATTGTTGAGCACTAAATGGATATTTCTGTTATGATAATTTTTATGATTATACATGGAATTTTTTAAATTCTGTTTAGACTTTCACAACCATTGAACCAACTTAAAGCAAATGCGGGAGTTAAAAACAATAAAAGATGAAGGTGCTCTTTTCAACCTCATTTCACTCATTTCATGTGTCCTACTTGTATTCTAGAAGTGTCTTAGTATTAAGGTTTTTCTTTGGTAAAATACAAAAAAATTCAATCGTTAGCTTGAAAACAAAGAAATGGAATCATTGGAATTAGTGAACAGTTAGAATTAGTGCTACTATAAATGTAAACTGTGGATGGAATGCGCGGATGTTGTATGACTTTTGTGAAAATTGTGAATTGTATGGAAGAATCAAGATATATAACTTCAACAAGGCAACAAGCAATAAAGAATTTCACTTATTGTATAAAAAACCTAGTGTTTTGGTTTCACATGGCTAGAGACTTTGGATATCTAACAATTCCCAAAAAAATTAGCGCATGGAGATATTTTACTTTATAGATATTATTATTCTGTACTATTGTTTACAAAGTGTGGTGTGGCTAGATCTTAGAAAGAGGTTGTTTCTTCTTGTTGATTAGAGATAGATCTTCCAAGCAATGCATTCAACATGTTTCAAACTGTATGGAATAGATTGCTTTCATTATGATAACATCTTTGGTCATTGTCACCCGCCTGTGGATGGTATTCTATCATGCCACGAAGGTCCATACCATTGTTGTTTTACATATTCCTCAAAGTAAGATCACCTCAATGGGCTATTTTGTCCTATTTGTGACCTAATTATTTTGTTTCAGTGGTGAGATTTTTTTTGTTAGCATATGTAAAGAGAAGAAAGAATACAGAAGGCAAACTGCACTGTATGAATGACACAGGCAAGAGATTTATTTATATGTGAAGAGGTGGTTGAACAGTTACAAACCGAACAACTACATAACTGTTTTTAAATGCTATATAAAGTGTTATATTTTAACACCCCCTCTTAATGACTAAACCGGAAACAAGACAAAGTTTGTCCCAAAATTTTACAAATTTCCTAAAACCCATATGTTTAGTCATTACATCTACAAACTGTGCCATAGGTTGTGCTTTAAAATCAGCAGTCCATGATTGTTTTGTGGTTGTCGAATGAAGAACCGCAGAACAAAAATCTGGTCCCATGAACAAAAGATATGACAAGTGGTCCACTGGTTCTCTATTACGTGATTCATTGACCAGTGATAAATCACTAATGGCTGAGAGTGTCAGCCCCATCTCCAGAGTGCTGAAATCAGAACCTTGGAGAAGTGGATTGAAAACTCTGTTCCAGGCTTGTGTAGCCTGCTGGAGTTTGTACAAAGACTCAATTATCCTGCAATTGAAGTCACCTCGATCACGTCCTTGCACCACCATGTAGTGCTCATCCAACTTTTGCAAGAAGAGAAATGTGACCATCTGTGCAGTAGGAGTTAGAGCCAACTCCGCAATAGTAGGAGAAATAACCATCTCCGTCTCAGCAATGGTCTCTGTCTCAACAGTGGTAGGAGTGAGAATCAACTCCTCATCTATTTGCTCATCTATCCCCCTCTGTTGGGAAAGATTATTCACAACACAATGAGCAAACTGGTCATGCTCTACTGTCCTTCGAGCAAGGACCTCTGAGTGAGTGGTTGGGCATGCCATCTCACCATGCATTGTTAGTGCATTTGGAATAGTGGAGTCTCCGTCCACAACAAATTGTTCTTCAGAATGAGGAAATCCATCCTCCCAAGGCATGTTCGCCTCCCGTACACCTAGTATAGTGGATACTCCCTCCACAATAGGTGCATGTAGTTTGACTGTATTCAAGTCAACAGATTTGTGAGGAATGACTTCCTCCCAAGGCATTGCAGCCTCTTGCACATCCTAAATGGTGGAGTTGTCCTCCACACGTGCATTCATGTTGATCGCAACCGGATCAACAAGTTGATACTGATCACCTTCCCCAATACCAAGGGCAATTATTCGTCTCTGTTTCACATCAGAGACAACACACTTCTTTCCATAGAAATCCAGAAATATTGGGATTTTCAGTCAATTGACAAATAGATAGAAGATTCTTTTGTAAAGAAGGTACATATCTAACATTTCGTACCAACAATTTATGAGCATTATTCAATACAATGATGCATATAGCTCCTATCCCTTCTACTACAAGTGATTCTCCATCAATTAGTATTATCGATTCAAAACAGATACTTGCAAAGAAAATGAAACATACCAGTCCCTACGACATGAAAAGTGTGTAGATGCACCAGAGTCAATGATCCAGCAACTGGTACCACTGTCATTTGAGCATGATGTCGTAAGACAATAAAGAGCATGCCCGTCATCCGAATCCCGTTCTTCTAGAACCGCTGCCACATGTTCCTCATTACATGGCTTTTTGTTTTGTTGCTGTGAAAGATCATACTTCCGCTTTCGGCAATCCTTCTTTAGGTGCCCAACCTTGTGACAGTAATAGCATGTGACCTGATATCAAGTGGAAGACTCACCAGATTGACATTTCCACTTTCCCTTTGACTGAGTGACAAGAGCACTCTCTGAATGGTCACAATTAGATTCTGCCTGAAGTTGTCTCCGCTCCTTTTGCAACATGTAGGAACTCACCTTGTCAAACGTGAGTGTTTGACTTTCAGCCATTAAATGGAGTGCCTCCACAAATGACTCATACGAAGAAGGTAAGCTGTTCAAAACCAGAGCCACCATATCATCGTTGTCCACCTTTTTATTTATGGAAGATAACTGGTCTCGGAGATCTTTCATCCGAAGTAGGTGCTCAGACAACTGATCCACCTTCTTGTAATTTTACGAAAAGAGCATATTTTTCAGGTATAAAACCCGACTCTTTTTTGACGTCTGATATTTATCCCTCAGACTAGCCCACAACGTGCTTGCCACAGTGGCATTCCACTTCCGGTATCAAATCATCCGACACCGATAACTTGAGAAGCAATAACGCTTCCTTATGACATTTGTCATAATCCTCGAAGTTCGTCGTTGGTCGACTTTCATCACCCTTGATTATTTTATCACAATCACGAAACTCCGCGACCGTTAAAATCTTATGACTCCAAACATTGAAATTAGTGCCCGTTAATTTTTGTGTCTCCGGCAAAGTCAAGTGTGATATATTTGCCATTTTATTATTCCAAAGTAATAGAAAATAATAAAATAATAATTTGCCCCACACTTAATAAAATATCCTTTTTCCAGCAAATATATTTAATTATGGAAATCACCCCTCCAACTATATTTGCTTGTAAAAAATTATTATTACTTATTCCTCCAAATTTAATTATGCAAAAGCAAGGTAAATACCTTTGTTGATGAAAAATTTCATCGACTTTTCAGTTTGAAGAAAATAAACCAAATGATGCCCTCGAATCCTTCGAGTCACGACTTTGCTCCAACGATTTGCATGTCACACGACTTCAACAAATTCCAACACAGTATTTCTCCCCACGCAGGCTCAGAAAACTCTTCACGATTGTTCACGTTTTTGCCTTTCTGCGAATTGTGAATTTGCTGTGACTTCTGCTGTGATGACCCACGTATTTCTTTCTCCAGCGACTCTGCCTTCGAACTGCCCTCCACAACTTTTATGCACCTTACGACTGTTAAACGATTTGCACCACGATTTCTGTGCCCTCGTTTTTCTTCACCACGATCCACGATTCTGCCCTCCACGATTTTCGGCAACAACAGGAAGGAGAAACCAACAGCGAAGGAGAAACGATTTCCGGACTTTGTAACAGTCGTTCTCGAACCTTTGAGGCTCTGATACCAATGTTAGCATATGCAAAGAGAAGAAAGAATACAGAAGGCAAACTGCACTGTTTGAATGACACAGGCAGAGGTTTATTTATATGTGAAGAGGTGGTTGAACAGTTACAAACCGAACAACTACATAACTGTTTTTACATGCTATATAAAGTGTTATATTTTAACATTTTTAGTTAAATTTGGAAGAAGCACGAGCCTTGAGTTACAAAATGGAGATATAGTATTATGTTTTCCTAAATTCCACAGGACTGGGTGGATGGTGGGTGATATTCAGTCACTGGTGGATCCCTCATACATAAAGAATGCAGGACAGAATTGGATTTGACATCGTATATGTGCCTTAAATGTAATATAAGCAACATTCCCAAACCTCAATGTGAATTATGCTATGATACTCAGCAGTTACCCTCTCTTTTCAATGAAGTTTTCCTGGGAACAAAAATTTATGCTCTAAGCCACGGGCTCAAATTCGACTTGCTATGATCCGTCTAATTCCACTGTATATTAACCATTGCATTTTCACTGATGTTAGGTGCCTTAGTGATGTGAAGCCCTCCAATTGCTATGAGCTTCATTTTGGTGATGCATGCTCTCATCTACAATCTTGTATTTATTTCTCTTCACGACACTCGAATGGTGTTGAGGTTAGGAATAAATCACTTTTTGAACAAAGTTTTTTAGGATGTGAACACTATAAGACCAATGGTTGCCCATAGAACCTGACTTCACATGCACCATAATAATGCCTTTGTTGGACTCTCATTTGAGCCTAGTCGGCTGCAAGGAACGTGGTTTTCTTTAGAGTTCCCTGTCTTTTAAATTTATTTCAAAAAGATGATAAACAAATTATCTTTAAATTCAGAAGGATATATTATAATAGCAATCTTACATGATGATATACAATTCAATTTTTGTCTTTGTTTTGGCGTATAACCGTTCTCTACATTAGTTATATACAATATGTGTGGGCTAATACGAAATTCAACAGACATTT
Source organism: Taxus wallichiana var. yunnanensis (assembly GCA_018340775.1). Lineage (NCBI taxonomy): Eukaryota > Viridiplantae > Streptophyta > Pinopsida > Cupressales > Taxaceae > Taxus > Taxus wallichiana. The sequence goes on along the minus strand of CM031236.1, from coordinate 15,339,549 downwards.
ATATTTTTTTATCAGTTAAGAGGTTAGGTTTATGTGACGTAATTGTATTTTTCAAGCTATTATTGTCTTGCATGCAGAACCAAAATCAGCTAGAGTGTGACATTTGCAATAAATAAGCTCGTAGTGTCCACACTGCCCAATGTTTTGGGCCAAGCTGTGATCATTGTAGTTTAAGGTATTCATATAGACACTAATTCACAGATTGACTACAGACTGTTTACTTGGGGCGATTTGTACAGTATATACAATGCATCTTGAAGCCTTGTTATTGTGCTCTGCTTATTTTCATATTCGCTTCGCTGGCCTTGAGGGCTTTTGGTATCGTGATCATCGTGATCATCACTATCATTTAGACGCTTCTCCTTGTTGCCAAGATTACTATTTTATAGCCGAGTCCTATTATTATTTCCAAATCTATTGCTGTTATATGAAGTATTTTGTTGATATCATAATGCTACTGCCATATAAAGTTATATTGGATTGTTTCAGAGGTATCAGCCCATTGTTTCAGAAAAACCAACTTCTTGTTGCAATACCTTCTGATTTGTTTTTATGACATCAGTTTCATATATCCTCTTTTAAATTTTCACTACTACTATATTCTTGTTGGGTATGGACACATTTAATCTTGTTATTATCTGTTTAGGCCTCACAGGAGCATTCTAATAATCTTTTGAAACTTTGAAACATAACAAACATACATGTAGTTTGTTGTTTTCCTTGCAGGGTGAGTTACTTACTGTGTTGCTCATCCACCCACACTGTCCAGCATTTTCCAGTGATGCCTGTCCAAATATCAAATCTTTACTTGTTTCAATGAATCTATGCATTATCCATTTTTAACTTTGAAACATAAAAACCATACACGTAGTTTGTTGTTTTCCTAACAGGGTCAATAACTGTGTTGCTCATCCACTATCCAGCATTTTCCAGCTATGTTTGTCACTTTGTTCAACTATTAAATCTTTACTTGTTTCTATGAATCTATGCATTAACCATTTTTAATTCAATTCCTTGACTATGTTATACTTGTAGCAGAATGAAGCTAGAAAACACATGGCATCAAGCATGAGCAAATGTAGTAAATTCATCTATAGCATGTCCACTTACAACCTTCACATCTGTACCGAACATCCATGATGAAAATGCACATTAATTCTTAAGCTACAAGTAAAATGTAAACTGTTTTTATTACCTCCTAGTCTACTAAATTCTCATGTCTTGCGTCTTGTCAAGTGAAAATATGTGGGCTTTCCTTTGTCTATGGCTCTGTTTCAAATAATGCCTTTTCAACCTATTGTGTTCCTCTTAACATTCTTTTGAATCAAATTTAGAAGCTAAACTTGATAATGATGATGATGACGTTTACCATACCCTAATACATCTAACAAGTTCGGTTCAGATTTATAAAACACAATACTCATGTTTCAATGCATTTCTATATGTGATCTTATCGTAAATATAATCACCAAGCTCTTTTTTCTAAGAGCAAACCCTAAATTCAATAAAAAAATTCCTGGCTCAAATAATTTTTCATATTAGGATGAATCTTAGGTGCTACATCATTTTGATTAGGTTTACAGTGCTTGACCTTTTTATTATGTAATATGCTTTGCCTATCTGTATACATGACCAAATGGGCACTTGCTATCTAGAGCAAGCGAAGATGGCAATTTATTTGTTCTCTGTACCCAATATCCAAATAGGAATGAGAGAAAAATTGAGCATATACATATTCAATGCTGTTGAGCCCATTCAAATATAAAGGTAATATCACTATATTATCTTGCCAGATGGGACAAAGTTTCATTTGATTAGCATAAATTGCCGAGTCTTATACATGTTTGGATGAGCTACAAACTATGCACATATTACCCATCAAACATTCTGTCCAATAATCAGAAAGAGATAGGCCTGAGATGTACTCAATTTTTGAATCTAAGCAGTTTGGCTTCAACAATATGATGCATCATTTGCAACAAAGACAGGCTTACTTTCTTTTTATATTAGATGAGAGGTTTCTCAGAAGCCCACTTGTTATATGATGCAGAGTTGCAGTGTATAAAGTTTGTCTTTATTGTCCTCTATCATGATCATAAGCAATTCAAACTCTATCTGGATTCTGTGGTCAACAAATAAATACATGTTAATCAGAGTAGGATCCGCTGGAAAGGATGAACAGTTCTTTATACATCTTGTAAGTGCCCAAGCTTTTTCCGGTCCAGCTTATGGATTTGAACTCTGTTGTCTTTCTAGCTTCTTGTACCACAGAACATGCTTGGAGGTCATTGTTTTCAAGCAATATTTCTACGACGCCAGGTTTCTGACCAGAGAAAAATGTACAGGGCGGCTATATTGAACTTTGACTATTGGCATGAACTATTTTGTTGATGTGTTGAGTTTCTTTGGCAGCCTTCATTTTAACTTTTTGCTCATACAAAGTAAATCATCCCTACCTCAATGAGGGCAATATGGGGGATGCTTAATGAAACACCAGGCCCTCTACAATTCTTACGAAGAAATGTATATGCAACATCAATCACAAATTTTTTCAACATTGAGGATGATTTTATGGCCTTAACATGCGAGTGTCCTAAAATGTAAGCAACACCTGCTTGCCTGGCTTCAACAAGCTCCAGAAGCTCTTCCTTGACTCTGGAATCTAACTCAGGGCTCTTCCGTAAGTCAAACCTGACCTGCTTTTTCCGCTCTGTAAAAACATCTTCAACAGGTAAGCTTCCACTATTTTTATGTTCTGGAGACATGGAATTTTCTTCTTGATCTGAAAAAATCAGCTTTATCACAGACTCTGCTGATCTACCAACTACTGTCACCATAGTATTTTCAGACATTTCAGAGTCATATTCAACATAATTTTCTTTGATATCCATTTGTATAAATTCACCAATGTTGACAACTAACTGATTTTCAAAATCATAGTTTTCCTCACGAACATCCTTGTAACCATATCTAACTATGCACCTGAACATCTGGTATTCTTTTGGGCCTATTCTGCTTATTAGATAACGTTCTTCAGAAGGAACATAAGGAACTTGAACTGATTTGATGCATACAAACACAAGCACTTGGTGAAAGGCTGGCAAGTTTGTCACAAAATGACCAAAGATAGCAGGAACTCCTGTTACTAAATCAGTGTACATAAGCCCAATTCCAGGCACCCTCACCATCCCAAGACTTGGTCCTAAGCTCAATATCCTTCTCATGGAAATCTTGTTCTGGGAATCAAATTCATACTTCTTTAAGGTTCCATAGTGCCAGACATACATGATGGCCACGAAGATCAAGGAGAGTACCAAAGGAACCCATCCCCCTCAGGAACTTTGTATAGGCATGCCGATATGTATAAGAGTTCAATAGATCCAAAGACTATCAAGAAGGATAGAGCTGTGAGAATGCTCTTCTTCCATACAATAATGATCACCAAAGACATCAAGCAAGTTGTAACAAACATGACAGTAATAACAGCTAGTCCTGTAAAACAATGAAGACAATCTGATCAACCATGGAAATCTGATTAATCTGTCAGCAGTCAAAGGTTGGTTTTTAAACAAGTATGTAGAAATCTTGATGAGGATTGAACACATACCACAGGCATGGCCAATCATATTTGTATCTCTGAAGCCAATGGTAACTGCAAGACAGAGACACATGAGAATCCAGTTTACTTCTGGAATGTATATCTGCCCGAATATTTGATTGGAGGTGTGAACAATCTTCACACGGGGAAACAACTCAGGGCAGAACATTGATTAATTATAGAGAAGGTTGCTGAGATGACTGCTTGACTCCCACTACTGATGCCAGTGTAGCCACAACAAAAACTGGCCAGAATACGGCTTCTGCAGGAAGAGCAATGCCAATTCAAATTCTATCTAAAAACATTTATAAGATATTTTAAACATTATTTTTAAATACTCACTACTCCCGTAGAGGTATGGCCTTCTATACTTGCCTGGAATGGCTTTGTAGAAGCTTCTTTGTATGTCCCACTTGTGTTTGGAAAGAAAGGCTGCTTCACCCATGTATGCAAGAATTAAGCAAGGATACACTAGTCCTGTGAAGGCCATCTGCCATAGCATTCTAAATATTCAGCATGTTGACAGATGGACAATGTGTACACATAGCTACTCAGGTCGCATATAGAAGATTCACTCACATTAATTAATAACTGGGAGAAATGTTCCAGATCAGCAAACATAGGTCTCATATAGAAGATTCACTCACCTTAATTGATAACTGGGAGAAATGCCCCAGATCAGCAAACATAGCCTCAGCACCTGCAAACCACCGGCATGGAAATATTCAAAAAGGTTACTCATAGTTTATTCTTATTTCACACCCACAAAAGAGTCAAAAGACCCTCAACCACAAGCCTTTGGCAGATTGAAATCAGAAACGGGAACCTACCTGTGATGCACAGTACTACACCTCCAAGTGACACCCATCCTTTTACACCTGTCTTCTTGAGGAAATTATACATGTAATAGGGAGAGATTGCTCGGAATACTTTTGGGTTCCAATGTATTATATTGTAGACACCAACTCCACTTATACAGATAAGCCAAGCAAGCACAATAGGTGCAAACAGAAAAGCAACCCTCTGTGTTCCATAATGTTGTAGAGCAAAAGACCCACTAAAATTGCACAGGCAATGGCCACAATGTAATCTGTAAGAACTATTAAAGTCAGAGATGGAAATTGACCTTCATAACAGTTGTGAAGAACAGAGACAATGGAAGCACTATACAATGACAATCCTTTGAAAAATCGTTTTCAGATATCTATGAAGGAGATACAAATTCAGGACAAGATGGAATCTGGGAAAGAAGTGCCAATGATACAATTGGGTGCACAAATAAGCAGAAAATAAGAATGGATTTCCACATAATTATAGTTGGAAAATTATGAAATAGATGGGATTGAAGCATCTTCCTACTTACTCTCATGTAAGTTATGAATTTTGATTTTAACCCCGACACAGCTGAAAGAACTGCAAAATCCACAAAAATATATGAAGATGTGTTAGAAAAGCTCCGTTCTCGAAGGCAATGATTCAATTTTAATGCCAATATCCATTTTTTTAATTTCACATAATTATGCCAATACGCATCCTCACTGGTAACCGGGGATGGTGGGGGGCTGTAATGTCAATGGATAAACAATTAATCAAAGATATTAACTTTGACGTTCAGTTGACCATCATAAGGTATTTAATTTTTGCTTGGAGAAGTCGATTGAAAAATTGCGATATATTGGGTATACAGTGGAATTTGGAGTTAGTTTTTTTCTTTTTTCCCCACAAGATATTTTCGAGTCTTACATAGTGGTGTAGCTAGATTGAGGTTATCTATCATCAGGCAATAGGAAATTTGCGACTGAAGTGATGGATTGAGATTGATATCTATCGGTATCTTTTTAAGCTATTTGCACTAGTGCAAATCGTTCTTTTATTGAATGGATAGAAAATATTGTTGAAGCCAAGGCATTTTTGTCAAGCAAAATACATAATGCCATACAATTATTTTCTAAATTACTTAAAACCTATGTTACAAGGTGCACTGAATTTTATCGAAAAGATTGAATTTCGCGAGCTTTATTCTTGTCGAACACGAACTTGAACTTAATCCATTATTTTTGTATGGGAAGTTTTTGACATGATTTTGCATTATATTATAAATGTGTGTATATATAGTATATACATATACTGACTCAAAACAGAGGATAGAAAACTCTCTTCAATCTGTCCCTCTGACATATTTTTGTATTTTTCAGAAAATAAAAATGATAGAATAAATTATTTGTTTGAACTTGAAGTTTTTTTTTTGCTCGAACTTTATCCCTTGGCGAACTTGAACCAAACTTTATCCTTGTCGAACATGAACTTGAACTCGAACCTTGTGACTTAGCTTAAAACAAAGCTATTGCTAAAGTGTAAAGCTATGTACTTGAATGCTATGCAGGCCTCTTCTGGAAGGAGTACATTTTGATCATCTTTGAGGGTAGTCTATCAATGGAAAATGAATCCCATTGAAGCAACTTGATGATTAAATGCTGTTAGTCCTTGATTGGTAGTATTTGCATCGATAACAAAGGAAACAAGTGGACAACCTAAATGCATTTTAGAACAAATGGGCTCGAACAAGAAATAATCAAGCAAACTTAATGCTACTTCCCATAGTTACAGAAGTACTCTAAACAATTTTTACTTATATCTGATAGATGTGACACGGTAACAAAATAATAACATACTATGATGGAAATTATAATATCTGGCTCAACAACTATGTTCAGCAGCATTACATGTCAGCAAGATGGCATACTCAAGTGGTTTGAAAGCATGATAGAAACCACATATTTTGCACCTGATATTGCAGGTGTAAGCACTCCATCCCCAATGACCATGCAGGTTCCAAGCAGAACTACAACCAAAAGTACAATGCGAAACCTATGATGCTTCTCAAAAAATGCCCTAACTGCAGAACTTTGAGGTGATTCGTGAGGTCTCTCCAGTTTGTATGTTGAGAGTTGCTCATCTGCCGATTGTTGGTTGGGAAGAGGGCTAATTTTAGCATGCCTACAAAGCAACGAATAGAGGGCAAAGGTGCCACCTGCAAAGCCAATGTAAAATATAAGTACAACATACATTGGTCTCAAATCCATAACTGTGTAATTCCAATGCAAATGAAGTATGATTTTATTCTAGAATTTACTTTATAGCACTTGCCAACTGATAACTACAACGCAAAATTCTAGTGCAGCACATCCCAAGGAATTTTCCTTACAGTGTTGGAGAATCCTCAAGGTTGTCCAATTTTTAACCAGACATTAATAATTAAGTTGGAATCACTTATATATTGGTGTTCATGGGCAAATAATTTTGACTGATTCCTGGATCTTTCAGAATTTTCTAAGTAATATTTATCTTAAGCTTTACAGTTCTAGTGTTTACATTATGAGTGAGTACATTGTCGCCGTCTTCAAAATATTATTATTCTATGGACAAGGTGTATATAAATATTATTGAATGGCAAATCCTGTTTAATAAAAAAGTGAAAAGCGAATGTATGTTCAGGTACTTTTCCAGAAATCTAAATATACTAAGCACCTTATGCAGTACTTGGCAGAAAGATCTTATTTGCGAAAATTGTTTAGAAAATTAGCTGTAGCTTTCTAAGCAAATTTTGCGTATCAGGAAAATGATCCAGAACTATGAATACCTCTGTGCTAGTTAATGCACTGTCACATTACAAGATTTGTGAAAAGAGTTCGCCAATCATGGTGATGGCATACATCTTCTGGTTGTTTCATAATAAACATAGTGAATATTTCAAAGAACTTTGGGTGTGTATATTTGATTCGAGCATGACAAGTGCTTTGGAGAAGGCTTCTTTAGACTTTACTTGGACTCCACAAGATGTTTGCAAGCCTTTTGCGCACCTATCGCAAATTGCGTGTTGCAAAAAACTTCCGTGTTACGAATCTCAAACATCACAAACCTTTTGTTGCGAAGCACACACTTCGCAAATCCTTTCTTGTGAAAACTCCTTTTCATTGCAAGGCATTTCTTCTTTGCGAACCTCATGCCTCACACTACACCAAATCTCTTCGCTGCAAAGCTCCCTACTTTGCACCACCAACAAACAACAGTGCTCCCTTCATTCCTAAAGGGGCAGAGCCCCAGTATTACCTGAGGGGTTCCCTCACGGGATGTGGCACAACACCTTGTGGGCCAGATTTTGCTTCTGCAATGTTATGTAAACATAACTATATGAATAGAAAGCATAAGATATCAGAGGATAGAAAAAGTACGTAGAAGAAAGAAAGCCTTGCATCTCCTCAAAACTCAAAAGCATGTGATGTAAAGATGCACAAATTAATTAAAAAAATTGGTTTCAATTGTATTGTTTTCTATGTGCTTAATTTTCTGAACTTTGTTTATCACATTTGAATTACTGTTTAATATGGCTTATGCACATGCAAATAATACATCTAGATTCTCTTTTAAAGTGATGTACCCGAATACCTCATGGGACTACCAATATTATGCACATTATCCAAAACAAGGAGAATTTCTCTAATGTAGGTTTTTTCATTTTATTTAAAGGCCCACACACTCGACACTAAGAGAGGAAAAGGAGGGCGCTCCAATTGTTAAGCCCCAAGTTTTTCCATGAAAAGTGATGACATGAAAAACATGCAAAAATAGGAGTCGCTACTATTTAGGTGGAGAATTTATAGCTAGTGCAGCAGCTTAAAAGTTTTAATGTCATCTAAGCACTGGATAGCTCAGCTAATGTTCCTAGCAATTTCCAACAGATGAAAATAAGATATCCATTAAACTAATAAATTGCAAATGGTTCCCAAATTTACTCAGCAGCCCCTGCTTAGAAAAGTTAGGGCAGCCCTCTATGGGACAGCTGTGTTTCAACCCCTCAGTTCCCATACTATGGGCAGTACTCAAATGGAGATCTGCCCATCTTAAAAAACCCCTCATTCTATGGCAAACTCGGTTATACTGACTAGAAGGGTCTTCAGATACAGAGATCTGCCCATCTCAAGAGCATCTACATTCTGTGGCAAAACCAATTATAGTGGTACGTAAATCTGCCCGTCTCATGAACATCTACATTATGTGGTGAACCTGGCTATATTGGTTAGAGGATCTTCAGAGCTTTCGCAACAGTAGTTTACATAGCTACACCACACACACCGCAAGATACAAATTGAGAGCATTCCAGCAGGATTTGAACCTTTTAACCTGGGTCTGTGTAGTTCTTAACTGTTTAAAATTCCTACTAAATTACAGCTGCATGGAGAATAGTTATTTTGTTGAAAGGTGTCTAGGTAATGGTTTTCAGGTTGGATAAGTTTGCTTTTTAATTTTGTCATATCACTAGTAGACATTTATGTCTAAATATTGAAAATTCGAGCTGCAATTTCTAGGACAGCAGCATTATAGAGACAATGTAAATCGATAGTTTTTGATTAATACAAACATTGTAGCCTTAGGCATAAAACTCTCTAACAAATAACATAAACGTTTCACAGAAATTATGGCCTATAACTCGGGCTATCCTGTTTGGTTGGTCTTAGTGTAGCGATAAAAGATGAATTGATGAGAGAAATGTAACTTGACAGTTATTTATTAAGACAAATATTATAGTCTTGAGCCTAAAGCTGTCCAAAAAATAACGTAAACTCTTCACACAAATGATTTTTTTAAAATCAGGCTAACCTAAATTAGGCTATCCTATTTGGTTGGTTACAGTCTAGTGGTTAAAGAGGAAGTGATTTCCACTATCAGCCCCATTCAAGTTCCAATGAGCAATGATCTGTGTTACAAAGAGCCATTTTTTTGGGTGCACGAATTATTTGCCTATTTCTGCATAGCACCAAAGTTGCATCCAGACTTGTAGCTTGGTGGATGGAGTAACACTAGTAACATACCATGATCCACATCAATTGGACTACAACCCTTGAATTAAAAAGGCCCATTTTAACTTGGAAGGTTATATGGTAAAATTATAAAGATTTTCCGTTTTTCATTCAACCCTATAAAACTTCCTATTTTTGGTGCTAAAATCTTAAAATACTGGATCCAGAAAATTTATGTTGTTTATTATTATTTTATACCATAAATGTTTAAATTATGAACACTTCCAAGATTTAATAGTCAGGAGCTAAAAGGTTTTCATTTTTTCAATATTATTTAGAAAGTTTTCAGCAGTCCCTGGAAGATTAGTGAGACTATATTTTTTTCCGTATTTATCTGATCGACTGTCTTTTTTCCATATTTGAAGACCATCTCTTAATACTATCTGTACAGAAGTTGCTACCTTGTAAAAAACCATGTTCAAACTCCTTACATGAAATGAATTGCCAAAGATTGGAATCTAATCGGAGCTTGATCATGAAGTCTAAATTCATGGAATAAGAAATTTCAACACCATGTATGCCAAAATCCTTCAGATTTTACTAGAAGTTTAAAATAATTTTTGTGCTCCTAAAAATCTTTCTAGGGTGAAAGGTTTTTAAGCTTGATAGTGCGTTGCCTTAATTAGTTACTCGATGCCGGGGTGAATGCTACAATTCACCTGTATCAGTATCCCAAATAAAGCTAATTCCTTTTTCTGATCAACTCACTATTGAGCTTAAAATACATAAGCAACTTACAAGTCAAGAAACTCAATGGACGGTTCAACGAATGCAAAAATAATGGCCACTCCACAAAATGGTTTTTCTTTCCCTTTATAATCAAAATTTTGGAAAGCATACCTTCACCATTATCGTCTGCAGTCAAGACAATGAAAATGTACTTAAAGAGGGGAATTAGCGTCAAAGTCCAGAAAATAAATGACAAAACTCCCAAAATCTCATCGTCATTCTCGCGGAGTCTAAGTTTGCCGGAAAAAGTGCTCTTGTAAACATAAAGCGGCGAAGTGCTCAGGTCTCCGTACACCACTCCAAGGCTCTGGTAAGCCAATATCAACACACCTTTGAACGAATTAACTTTGCGGCGCTCCTGAAATAAGAGCTCCGACAGATAACTGAAACCGTTAATTTGGGGAAATTTTGAAAAAATATTAAAAAAACACAATAAATTAAAAAAATCAATTCAATTTATGATTTAATTTCACAATTAAGGGAAAAAAACATGTCAATTTCAAAGCGAAACGTAAATATTCCAGAGGATCAGCGTTTGAATATTTGAGTTCAATTATAACCGAATGAACACCTCTCAGTTTTGGCATAGTCGAAGAAAGCGAAATCAGGATGTTTATCTTTCGACAAAATAAAGCGAATTGTTTTAAAATCCGATCACGTAACACAAAAAGCAAATAACAGAAAAATACCTTACTGGCAGAAACGCTGGCTTCCTCATCCATCGCAGAAGCAGAAAAAGAAAAAATGAGAAGTGCGAGGTAGCGGACTGAAAAACAGTAAATGACGGACTGTAAATGACGGACGTTCTTTTACTCTGGGCGTCAATTACGAGAATAACAGAAGCGGGAACTTGGAAGTGACGAGGTAAACGAAGTGACGGGAAGGGCAAAAAACACAAAGAGAGACTCAGACGATTTAATCAGTGAATTCTGGAACTCGTGGCGGTGGACGAAGGCGTGAACGCAGTAACGCAAAACCAAACCGCGCGGTTAGATGAAAAGTAGCTATGTGCAGAAAGTGTGGTCGCGCCCACGTTGAAATGGAATGTTTACGATGGCAATTACAGGTATTATTTGGTGGGAGAAGATGGGGTGCAGGTTGTACGTCCACGTGTCCGGTGATGGCCGAATAAGACAGCTTGAGCGGGTCCCACAGAAGGATTGCGTCGGCGAGGTGGGTAGAATATTCTGGAGATTCTGTGGACTCTGGTCGTGGGTTTTCCTTACGCGGTCCCCGGAGTATTGAAGGGAAAAAGTGAAGTGAATGTTTCTAGATAGACACGGTGTCCCACGTGGAGGGGGTTGAGGACAATATCTCGTGACTCGTGAGGAGAATAATTTCATGAATGAAAAGATTTAAATCACTTCCACGTGTTCAAGGCCTACATCATATGCAATGAACGAACGATTGATTTTTATGACGTCGATTAGACTCTGACTAACTAGTTTTCTAAAGCTGCAAATTACGTGGGGCGTTATTAGTCCCCACTATTTTAAGGTTTTAGTGTAATACACAAATTTCCCAATTTAATTTGGGGAGAAATTAAAAAAACTATTTGGTATAATTATTAAATAATTTATTTAATAAATCGAATTCACCTTTATTATTTGCGCATGATTTTATTTGAAAATATATATTTGATGTCACAAAGATAAATTTAGAATAATATATTCCACTCGAGTTGAAATTGAGCTTCGCCATATACAATCAACCTTTTTCTTTCGTTAATGTGGTAAACTTAAGAACCTTTGTGTTGGAGAATTCTTGAAAACTCTATATTGTTATTGATGCCCATATATTTATGCACCTAGCTATCATAGAAAAAGTTTTTAATTTTGTTTTTGTTGTTATCAACAAACTAGTTACATATACTTGTGTCGTGTGCTAACCAATACATGGATGAAAGTTTTTTAAAAGCTCAAAAACAATTTTATAACAAATTTATCAAAAAAACATATTCAAAACTATTGTAATATACTCATCTTCCTATCCTCCCTTTTTGCAATCCTATGATCACAATTTAAGGCAAGAACTAGCCATTGAGAAGTCATTGTTTTTAGTTAGGGTAATAACATTTTTTAAAAAATAAAGTAAAATGATTTTTCCCGAATCGAGAGTGCATGCTCGGTTGATATTTTTATGTGCAACCACCGTTGTTTAGCATCAAACCTTGTATTTAAACTATGCTTTTACTATAGTGATATGATTAATCTTGTATGCTCAGTATTTATTGAGCTCTTTTAGGAATTTGATACACATAGATAAACTCCATATATTGTTGCCACATTTAAAGTTTGATTAGGGTTTTTACACTATAATCAAACAAGTAATGAAATAGGAACTACATGAGGTTATTCTGACTAATTAACTTCCAACATTAACCATTTAATATTAGAATAACGTATTAATACTTGCAACAAATATATACAATGCAATATAAACTAAAAAATACATGGGATTGAGTGCACTTGACTTATTATAAGTGATTTTGGATTGATATGGGTGATTTGGATGATGAAACAGGGGTACTTGGATATGAGAATGTTTCAAACCGAGATTGTGACTTGAAAATCTCCATGGGTAGGATCAGTATAATAGGGGCAAGACTGTTGCATGCACGGTCTTGACCTCTTTGTATAGTTTCGCACTTGCTCAGAACTATGACTTGCAACTTTTTAGGTTTGTCGGTTGTCTAAATTTCTTTGTCGGTCTCGGTCGGTCATACTTTTGTGAGGGTCTCTGAATGCTCTACTCAATCTCTCAAACCCTAACCATGGATGAGAAGTCTGCAAAACAAACATTAATTGGGTTATGGGGACCCCGTGCATCGTCGACGCGTTGACACTACTATGAAGAAGCCTCAAACCGCATGTCATTCTCCACTTGCATGTGATATTTAGTTATAGTGCAATCAATTTTGACATCCTTCCTTTGACAATGCTTGACTTGAGTTTCTCTCTTGCAAATCTACTTGAGTGAGTGACTTGAGTGATTACAAATGTGGGAAGCAGTCCCTTAGATCTAGTGGGAAGATTCAGACTTGTAGATGGTGCTACCTAATGAATTTGTAGAGGTATTTTCAAAGTGTAGGGAGCTTTGGGTGCCTTTTTGTGCTAGCTTTTGCAATAGGAGTCCATAAGAGTGCTAGGTTCTAAATGCAATGAGTTTCACTTGCTTATATGTGCATTTGAAGGTGATTTAAGTTATAAAGGTTGACTAAGGAGAAGCAAATGACCAAAATAATAATGTGCAATGAAAGCTTGGGGACCAAAGTGAACAAGGTCAAAACCGTACACTAGGGTTAGGACCGTACAAACATTCCTACCCCTACTGTATGTTTTTGACCCAGAGGGATAATTTGAAGTGTGAAGTTTGGAAGTTGACAAATCATGCATTCAATTCTAAGAAATTGTTAACAAATGAGTTTGTAAGATCAAACAAGCTAGACAAGAGACCTAGAGATGTACCAGATGAGAATGGGTAAAGTGCACTTGTTTGAACAAGAGAGCAATGCCAAGACTAATAGTGTCAAAGAGTAGAATTACCAAATTTGAGTGTCTCTACCCTCCCCTTAAAAGAAAAGATATGAAAGAGTGTGTAGACACACTTTATCTTCGTTCGATGTTTGTTTTGCAAGATCCCACTATATTGGTGTTGGCACGCTCTATGATGAAACCTGCAACATAGAGTGTAGTCAATGTGCATGATAAAGAATTTAACTTTAACTCAAATGTAAAGATGTAACATAATGAAATTTGAAATTGTAAGGTGAAATAAAGATATGCAAAACATGGAAGGAATACACTTGTTTATTTTGTAGAGGGAAGAGTTTCTCATTCTTTGTTTGTACTTGGAGATTTGAATTGTTGAACTTTGCCAAAGGATTGGGGGTGATTAGTCCCCAATTGTGCCTAGGAGATGACGGAGTGTTGGATGTATGAAACCAAACACACAAATGCCAAAGAGATAGAAGAAGAATGAGGAGTCGAAGCACCTCGTGAAGGAAGAAGACCATGTATTAAAGTCATTCAAAAACTCTGATATCTTCCCCTTTAAGTGTAAGAGGAGAGGAAGGACCACCTATGAAGAAATTAGTCACTTTGATACTTTCCATGACCCCACATACCACACTATTATGGATAGATCTAGGTCCAATTTTGCAAATTAGGACACACAATATAAAAGAGAATGAATTTCCCTCATACTCTCTTCATGTGCCACACAATTGAGTAAAAATTGAATAGAACTGAAATGTGCTAAAATGTAGTTGGACAAACGAGGACCATGCCCCCAATATACTTGAAACTAAAATCTAAACCGAGCATTATGGAGAAAAAGGAACAAAATATTTCATGCCCCCTGAAATTGATCTGAATTAAGTCCAAACCATGCCAAAAACATGTCCCTATAGGTGAGAATCTAAAACAAGTGAGAAAATTGTTGTAACTACCCCCAGGGAAAAATTATAGAAATGGGTTAGGAACATTTATACGACCCTAACTGTACTGTACGTTTTTTACCCTAAGCTTGTTTTTTGATTTTCTGTCTAATGCTATTTTCGAGCAATTTTTCTTATTCTTTCCTATGTCCAAGCCTAAAATGTTGTCTATGTTTGTAGGTGTAGAATATACCCGGATGAATGCCCCCTCTTTTGAAGCATGTGTGATAAAGAGTTTAAATGTGCATATCAAAAGAATAGATGTGTAACCATGTGTCTCGATAAGTCCGATAATCTGTAGAAAACACATGAAGGGCTAATGTGGTGGCCTTTAAGAATAACCTATACCTACAAAGGGATGCACATGGTGGAGACCATGGAATAAAATCAAGAACAACAATAACAAATGGAATAATAATAGCAACAATGTTAACAAGAGAGCTGGTAGCAACAATAAGAGTATTGCATATGTAAGTTGAAACAAGTGCACAGATACTGTGCAAACAATGCCACACAAATGGCTTAATGCCTGCAAACATGGATCACCTAGGGTGTCATAAGACAATAAAGGACCTTGACCTTATAAGAAATTAATGTCATATAAGAAGGCATGATGTCATAAACATGAGACACCCACGGTGTTATAAGACAAACAAGGCCCTTAGGCCACAATCGAATAACAAACAAGTAACTACACACACACCTAACAAACATGTATAGAAAACTAGAGTATCATAATGTGATGAAATGACATAACAAGTGATATAGAAGAGCATATGAAACCAAAAGCTATCAACACCGCACAAGACACATGTGTTAGTCTTGTTAGTTCAAAATATAGAAAATACACTCTATGCATAATCAAGCATAATGAAGAAGTGAAAATGTACTATAATGGAGTAATAATGCCTAGTTTGTGTGGAGGGATGCCCCCATAAAGAAGTATGTAAGGAACCATAATAGCTCCCATAATCATGTATCATATGTATTTCCTACATCATGCTTAATATACCTCGTGAACACATGTGTGTGTAAAGAAGAAAATGCTATCTATCAGACCAAAAGGATAAACGACATATATAATGTAAAGTGCTAATAATGTACGCTAGAGAAACATGTCTTGTTTTATGCATTTTGAAAATATTTGAACATTTATTTATTTATTATTATATCGATGTTTTTGTATTTTCTAGTGCATAACTATGTACAAGAAAGGGGATAACATGAAATCTACCCAATGAGAACCTCTCAAGTAGGCGAAGGAGTTGTCACAAAAAGTAGAGGTTTAGGCGTCAATTCTAATTCAAATGCAAGTGATAATATAGTGGTGATGTGTGCCAAAGAAAATATGAGAAAATAATGAGGTGAAGTAGCTCTAGGAATAGTGTGTGAAGTAGAAGACCTTGAATTGAGATTTGTGATTAGGATACCATGTCTTGAAGAGGTTTCAATTGGTTAGTATTGATTTCGGTTGTGTGAAATCCATTGTGATAGAAGAGGTATGACATAACAGGAGTAAAAACATATTGTAAATGTGACCCTTACCAAAGTATGTAGGGGCATGCAAGGAAACCTATTCTTGGAAAAGAAGGAAGGGATATCCATATATGCCCCCAAGTATTGGAGGAGTCAGATAGTGGTGCATGTGGATGATATAAGGTGAATGTACTAGGTAGAAGCATGGGTTAGAGCATTATACTTGTAGATCTAGCAAGGAAAGTCCACTTTAGACGATGAGTTTGTTGATCATAGGAAAATGTTGTTTGATATGAGAAGGAAGTTTAGGATTGATTTATGTGAAAAACATCAGACTAGAAGGGATAAGGAAAGAATCATAAACATGAACAATAGGTAGATGATGCAAGAGCATTGGGATAATTGGTCATAGGGTCATTTTAAAACTATGTTAGCATGATTTTTGCTTATGTGTGAGTGATTGTAAGGTGAGGATGTGTCAAAATTGAAGGCAATTATGCTTGTACTATGTAATAATTAGGTGTGAAGAGAGAAATTAGTGGCTTTCAAGCCTAATAAGGTCATTTGTGATTCATTATGAGTTGTAATATGATTAAAAAACGAACTGAGGGAGTTTTTAGGAGGTTGTTTATCTAATCCCAAGTTTGGATAGTTAGAAAACATCTAGGAGCTCATATAGGAGTGCTTCAAATAGACAGTTTTAGTCCTAATAATGAGATTTCAAGCTCAATAAGCTGAGAAAAAAAAAAACATGTATTCAATGGATTGGAACGTGTGGAGGTGGTGAAAAGGGGCTTCTGCCTTAAGATCAATAAGATAAGTGTGTGAGTTTGTGTGAATTACATTGGTTTTTGCATGTTCATATAAAACTGTCGTATTGTTCTTTGACAGGGCAGTGAAGAGAAAAGTTACAATTCGATTTGGAGTGGATGTCTCCCTCCACTGTCATCATGAGCTCGTGAGGAATGGTATTGCAAGCACATTAAATTTTAATTCAGCTCTTGACAATCATATTCGAGGATTTTATAGCTAAAAGCCTGTACGCTGGGCCGAACTAGGGCAAAGGATATAAATTTTTTTAACAAACCATTCGAGATAAAATTTTCACGTAATCTCTGTCTTGGTAAAACGATCACTTCCAAAAAATTTCAGCTAAAAAGAACATGTGCAGGTGAAGTAATTGATGACAGAAAATGCCCAGGTCGTGTAGGCCGTGACAGGGTGCAAAAATGGTAAGTTTTTGTCATATTTCTTGATCCATTGGGTGTTTCAAGTTGCCAAATCGATGAACATTATATTTTACCGAGATCAGAAGGTGTCTACATTCAATTTCAAGTGAAGTGAGTCTATTTCAATCCTGCTGTCATCAAATACCATTAAAATCAGGCTTAATAAGACTGTTTATAAACTATTTTCTTCAATTTTCCTCCAAGGAACCCTAGTGAAATTTGTATATGACAATTTAGCCTTAAAGGATATTCAAATG
Source organism: Taxus wallichiana var. yunnanensis (assembly GCA_018340775.1). Lineage (NCBI taxonomy): Eukaryota > Viridiplantae > Streptophyta > Pinopsida > Cupressales > Taxaceae > Taxus > Taxus wallichiana. The sequence goes on along the minus strand of CM031236.1, from coordinate 15,321,964 downwards.
ATGCATGAAGGATTGAGACCATTTGGAAACAGAGGTTTATACTATCATAGTTGATCAAGAGGAGGTCTAATAGCCTGAATATAGGAAAAGATACCAAGACTTAATGAATACAATGCATGCAAAGGAATTTTGAGACAGTTGGCATCAAATGCTATATATGATTTAAGGCTCAATAAAGGGGTATTGTATTTTTGTTTAAGGTTCCATGATCACAGTGGAAAGGAATGATAAAGATCAAGATGTCATAAGAGTATATTGAGCTAAGGCTGCACCAGTAGAGATGTAACCTTAGGATCTATCCTAGCTTGTTGTGGGGAAATAGAGATATCTAGAGAAGGCTTACTAGGAGAAAACTTAGGATTTATCTTGTATGTGCCAGTTCCCGTAGCGATCCACATATCACGAGGTAATTCATTGATACTTGTTTTGTGATAATTTGTAATAGATGTTTCCATGCTAATAACATATGCGGAATTATTTGTATTGTTGTTGTGGCCAGTATTGATAGGTGGATTAGAATCTATATCAAGTTGTTATGAAGGAGTATAGATATTTGTAGATTCCATTGTTGTGTTGCCCATGGATTGTAGTTGTGCATGCTTTAGATGTTTTGATGCGGTGTGCAATGGTTTAGGTGCAATTGATAGTTCTTTAGTTTACACAATAGTAGGATGTGATGTTACTACTAAGGTTGGTACTTGTCAAAGGACGCATGTCATGTTTATTCTCTTGATGAATAGGCGTCTCTTGTATTATTGGAGAAGTTACATCATTCGATATTGCATTATGTTCACCAAACATAGATGGATCAAATTTAGGAACCCATGTAGATTTGTAAACTTGAGATGAATGTGTAGTAGAATGTTGTGTAGCAAATGAAATAAAGCCCTTATGCTCAAGTTGTTGGATTTTTCATTGTAAAGCATAGCAATCATTGTCACAATGTCCATTAATTCCATGATAATTGAAAAATGGTTGGCCTTTGAAGTTTTGTAAGCTGATAGTGAGGGTAGTAATGAGTAGGTAACAAAGTGATTAACCAATTATCAAAAACTCGTGATAGAATATTGTGTTGTCGAGTATGCTTGTCAAACCAAAGAGGTATTTTCTATCGTAATACTTTGAGTTCACTTGTACGGGAACATGTATCATGCATTATGTGTGTATAACATGGCTTCTTAATGGTCTTAGAACTAGATTGATTATGATGTGTATAGATATGATGGATATGGGCATTGGAATAATCCTTTAAATGTGTTATCTCACACTTGAGAGATGTGATCTCAACATTCATAGCTTGAAATTTATCTTGAAAATCATGGTGTAAAGCTTGAATAAACTCTAATATAGCCTTATGAAAGGTGTCATCATTACTAGTAGGAGGAGCTGAAATACAACCCAAAATTGAATTCACATGGGAAGGTGTCATATTATTAGGAGCTTGATTTTGTGCACTAGTTTTGTGAGAGTATCTTTACATGTTGGGTGTCATTGAAGTAAATGATACAATTGTAAGAATTGACAAATGATGGCATGAGAGAGAGAGAGAGAGAGAGAGAGAGAGAGAGAGAGAGAGAGAGAGAGAGAGAGAGAGAGAGAGAGAGAGAGAGAGAGAGAGAGAGAGAGAGACCATGGGGATAAGACCCAAAAAGTGATGTTTAAGAAAAATGCAACATTCATCAAATGAATAAAACAACCATGTTTCAAAATAGAATTTAGATTTGACAAAACAAAAAGAGGCATATTTGAATTTGATTATGTGAAATAAAAACCTCCAAGGTCCATTTTTCTACAAGTGTGTATTTTTTTATTATACCCTAGTTACTAAAAAAAAGTACTTTTGAATTTTCAAACATTGTGCTAAATATTAGGAAAACAAAGAGATGTTTTTGTTAAATATGTAAAAATTAAAAATAACTTAAAAGTAATTTTAAAATAGATTTGTTATGTTGGAGATATAAACAAAAGGTGATTTGGCAATTAGGATTCCTAGAAAGTGACCCAAAGGGTAGAACCGACCATGTAACCCTAGGGAAATTTGTGTAAATCAAGTTTAGGGAAGATGATAGATAGAAATAAGGGGTGGATCTAATGATAAAAGTAGTAATGAACCCTAAGGAAACTAGGGGTTTGAGACATGATGTTCGATTCAAGTGTTAGGTTCCACGTTTTTAAAGTTTAATTATCGTTTTTACACGATAATCAAACAAGAAATAAAATAGAAGCTACAGGGGGATTATTGTGACTAATTAAACTCCAATATTAACCATTCAATATCATAATAACACATTAATAATTGCAACAAATGTACACAATGCAATATAAACTCACAAATATATGGGATTGAGTGCACTTAGTTGATTACAGTGATTTTGGAATGATCTAGGTGTTTTGGATGATGAAACAGGGGATACATGGATATGTAAATGCTTTAGAACTAATATCTGCGACTTGAAACTCTCCATGGGAAAGACTACATTAGGGGCATGAACTTTTGTACATTATTGATCTCCTTATACGGTTTTGCACTTGCTTAGAATCTGTCACCACCGTAACTTTTAGGTTTGTCAATTATTTGAATATCTTTGTTGCTCTCTATCATCATAATGTCTTGGTCACACGGTGAGGGTATTTGAATGATTTTTTTCAATCTCCCAAACCCTAACCATGGACGAGAATTTATACTAAACAAAAATTAGTTGGGTTGTGGTACCGCCATGCAACACAAATGTTAATACTACTTCGAAGAGGCCTCAAACCACACATCATTCTCCACCTAACATGTGATATCTAGTTATATTGAAATTAAATTTGACATCCTTCTTTTGACAATGCTTGATTTGAGTTTCTCTCTTGCAAATCTACTTAAGTGAGTGACTTTGAGTGCTTGCGATTGTGGGAAGCAATCCCTATATCTAACGAGAAGCTTCAGACCTATAGATGGTGATTCCCTAATGAATGTGTAGAGGTATTTTCAAGGTGTAGGGAGCTTGGGTGCCTTTTGTGCTAGATTTTGTAATAGGAGTCCATAAGAGTGCTAAGTACTAAATGAGACGAATTTCACTTTCTTATATATGCTTCTGAAGGTGATTTAAGTTGCAAAGGACAACTAAGGAGGATTATATGACCTAAAAAATACCGTGCAACCGAAAGTTTGGGACTAATGTGAACAAGGTCAAAACCGTACACTAGGTTTAGAACCATACGAGACATTCCTACCCCTAATGTATGTTTTTGACCAAAGAGGGATGAAATGAAGTGTGAAGTTTGGAAGCTAACAAGTGGAGTTTCTTACTAGATTTCATGCATTCAATTTTAGAAACTTTCGATAGATGAGTGTGTAAGATCAAGTAATCGAGAAACGAGACCTACGGATGTACCACATAAAAATGGGTAAAGTGCACTTGTTTTAACAAGAGAGCAATGTCAAAGGGTATGATTACCAAATTCGAGTGTCTATGATATACATACAACTATATAGGTTATGTAACTCCTCTTATAGATAAGGAAAAAAATTCCTATTTTATCTCAACCATAAACATCTCCTATAAGAACTCTTCTATGTTAAGTGAGTTGTTTAAACAAATCATGTAACTACACAAAATAATATATCGTGCACTATATTAGATTAACAAATATTCTTACTTTGAACACTAATTTCCTAACATTCCCCATTAGTGTGAACATGGGAGAAGAGAAACATATCCTGCAAATGCTGCTCCTTGAAAACATTGCTTAGACTAGGTACAACTCCATCAAGTTGTCTCTTTACCCTAAAAATATGTAGGCTGCAAGATAAATTCAATGGCGGTTCCTAGGCCCCAAATTTCAAATCTCCTATGGAATCCTAAAGCACCCACGTGAATTCTTTGAGGTTGTCAAGCCTTATATTATGAATGTCTCATGGATTACTAGAGCTCAAAACTATTTAGACAACAATCCATATTGAGTTTACCTTGAAATCTTCTCTTGCCCATAAGAGCCGATTATTAAATAAGCTTCTTTCTTAGATGTCATAGTAGAAATTTATTCATGAAACAAATAAAATAGGAACTCGAACATATCATCACGAAATAATTGAAATCAAACATTGAAAAACATGTCACCAAATATTTATGCAGCCCCGCTCTAATGGTCGACAAGAGGTCATTGTTCGACCTCCTTCCTCTATTGCCTCCATCCTCCAAAAATGAGTTGCTAACTTAGATGGATTTTATCATGAGATTTAGTTATAAAACTCCCCGCCACCCGCCTTCGCTAGCCCTAAAAAAGAAGTAGGTGCAAGCCAAATTCAATAGGGGTTTCCGCCCCAAATTTCAAATATCCCTTGGAATTCTAGAGCACCCACGTGAATTCCTTGAGGTTTTTGAGCCTTGAATTATGAATCTCTCATGGATTAGTAGATCTCAAAACTATTTGGACAACTATCCATATCGAGTTTACCTTGAAATCTTCTCCTACCCCCAAGAGCTAGATTCTTGAATATACTTATTTCTTAGATGTCATAATAGAAATTTATTCATCAAACAAACAAAATAGGAACTCTAAAAATATCAACACAACACAACTAAAAGAAAACACCTTTGAAAACATGCCACTAAATCTCTGTGCACCTTCTATCGCTAATGGTTGTGACGAGAGGTTGTTGTTCGACCTCCTTCCTTTGTTGCCTCTATCCTCCAAAAATATGTTGCTAACTTAACTAGATTTTATCATGAGATTCAAGTAATAAAATCCCCACCCTCCAATTTTGACTCGATGTAAGATCACACCGAAAATGTGTTTATAAGACAATTTTTTATTTTACAATTTTTGACGACTCACAAATTTTATTTGACTTGAATTTGACTAGATAAACTTGATGAAAAAATGACTCTTGATTTTTGATAAGGATGCCATACATTTTTTATTTGATCAAACAACTAACACCTTAAAAAAATACACAAAGACACAACTTATTGAGTATGAACATGATATATATTACTCACCAATTATCTATCTCCTCGACTAGGGGCAATAATTTCACTTAACTTTTAACCACTTATATAATATTATGAATATGATCAGAATTAAAAACAAGTTAATATACAACATATAAAAGAAAAAACTTATTCTAAAGACAAAATCGATGTAAAGACCATTTAAATAACCTAAATCTATCAATGAATCACCATATTGATTTTAACAACTTAGACTTAAATCCCATTAATACCAATAATACAAAAACTAATCACTTAAACATTTACCACTATCAACAAAAATATATATAACTAACTATGTCGGTAGTGATGAGACAGGACCATGGACATTAGATCGGGATAAGGCATGACGGATCCTTGTCCTTCACAAATGTATACACTGTATATGTAGATTCAAATGCAAATATTGTTGAAGTGTTAGTAGCCATTAAAGTAACTTCTCATCCTCAATCAACAAAGGAATCAAATTCAACATAAGACTCTATGGAAAAATGCATAACAAGTTTATCTTCCATGCCCGTCTTTGATCGATCCACCTCCAATGAATAATTTTTATAAACTCTATTCAAGACTTGTGAACAATACAATTTTTTGTTTAAAGATCATATGGAAGCAAAATTCAATTGGGGTTCCCGGCCCCAAATTTCAATCAGAATCGACATCCTTCTTTTGACAATGCTTGACTAGAGTTTCTCTCTTGCGAATCTACTTAAGTGGGTGACTTTGAGTGCTTGCGATTGTGGGAAGCAATCCACTAGATCTAACGGAAGCTTCAGACCTATAGATGGTGCTTCCCTAATGAAGGTGTAGAGGTATTTTTAAGGTGTAGGGAGCTTGTGTGTCTTTTGTGCTAGGTTTTGTAATAAGAGTCCATAAGAGTGCTAGCTACTAAATGAGATGAGTTTCACTTTCTTATATATGTTTCTCGAAAGTGATTTAAGTTGCAAAGGACAACTAAGGAGGAGTAGATGACCTAAAAAATAATGTGCAACTAAAAGTTTGGGACCAAAGTGAACAAGGTCAAAACCGTACGCTAGGGTCACGACCATACGACGTTCCTACCCCTAATGTACATTTTTTACTAAGGAGGGATGATATGAAGTGTGAAGTTTGGAAGCTAATAAGTGGAGTTTCTTACTAGGTTTCATTCTTTCAATTCTCGAAACTTTCGACATATGAGTGTGTAAGATTTAGTAATCTAGAAAAGATACCTATGGATGTATCGAGATGAAATGGGTAAAGTGCACTTGTTTTAAAGAAGAGAGAAATGTCAAGACTACCAATGTCAAAGAGTAAATTTACCAAATTTGAGTGTCTATGATATTATTCATAAATCACATACAACTATATAGGTTATGTAACTCCTATAGATAAGGAAAAAATCCTATTTTATCTCAACCAAAAACATCTCCTATAACAACTCTTCTATTTTAAGTGTGTTTTTTGAACAAACCACGTAACAACACAAAATAATATCTTGCACTATATGAGATTAACAAATATACCTACTTTGAACACTAATTTGTTAACATTCCCCTGTTAGTGTGAACATAAGAGAAGAGTAACATATCCCGCAAATGACACTCCTTGAAAACATTTCTTAGACTAGGTACGACTCCATCAAGTTGTCTCTTTACCCTAAAAAGACGTAATCGCTATGAGCCAAATTCAATTGGGGTTCCTGGGCCCCAAATTTCACATCTCCCTTGGAATCCTAGAGCACCCACGTGAATTCCTTGAGGTTGTCAAGCCTTGAATTATGAATCTCCCATGGATTACTAGAGCTCAAAACTATTTGGACAACAATCCATATTGAGTTTACCTTGAAATCTTCTCTTGCCGCTAAGATCTAGATTCTTGAATATGCGTCTTTCTTAGATGTCATAGTAGAAATTTATTCTTGAAATAAACAAAATAAAAACTCTGAACATATCAAAACAACACAATTGAAAGCAAACACTGAAAAACATGCCACCAAATCTATGTGCAACCATGTCGCTAATGGTTGATGAGAGGTCGTTGTTCGACCTCCTTCATCTGTTGCCTCCATCCTCCAAAAATATGTATGATAACTTAGCTGGATTTTATCATGAGATTCAATTATAAAATCTCCCCACCTCCCCCTCTTTGCGCCCGACGCCCAATTTTGACTCAAATGTCAAATTACACCGAAAATTTATCCATAAGACAATTTTTTATTTTCAAACTTTTGACAATTCACAAATTTTATTTGAATTGACTTTGACTAGATAAACTTGACAAACTAATAACTCTTGATTTTTGATAAAGATGCCATACATTTTGTAATTGATCGAACAACTAACAACTTAAGAAAATAAACAAAGACACAACTTATTGAGTATGAACATGATAGACTTAGCTTTTAACCACTTATATAATATTATGAATATGATAAGGAATAAACAAACAAATTAATAGACAACGTATAAAAGACAACTTATTCTGAAGACAAACTCGATGTAAAGACCATTTAAAAACCCTCAATCTATCCATGACTCACTATATAGATTTTAAAATCTTAGACTTAAATCCCATCGATACCAAATAACACAAAAACTAATGTCGGCAGTGATGAGACAGACCATGGACAATAGATCAGGGATGAAGCACGACGTATCCTTGTCCTTCACAAGCTTACACGCCTTTGTATGTAGATTCCAATGCAAATATTGTTGCAAGGATGTTGAAGTGTTAGTAGCCGTTGAAAGTAACTTCTCGTCCTCAATTAACAAAGGAGTCGACTTCAACGTAGGGCTCCATGAACAAATGCGTAGCAGGTATATCTTCCACGTCTGTCTTTGATTGATCCACCTCCAACGAATAATTTTTTATAAACAAGACTTGTGAACAACACAATTTTTTCGTTTAAAGATTATATGGAAGCAAAATTCCAGTCTAAGTTAGAAGACATGCTTAAGCCAAATATTTGGGTTTTGAGTTGGACGAGTTCATGATAAGATGCTAGCCTGAGCAGGTGGAAATGGTTTGAATGATCTGTATATGTGAAGAATGATGAGTGCAAAAGAAAACGTCCAAGCTAGAATTTTAGTTTGATCACATCACTCATCTTCTTCTTTGTTTTGGAATGCTTGAAGGACAAATTACTAATAAAATAGATGTGGGTAGGATAAATCAAAACATGGAGATGAATGATGGATTTATATGTATGGATAAAAGTTTAACTTGGAGGTCATCAAGCTAAAAACAAAGATCCTAGGAAATATATAGGTGATAGATGTATGGCATAATATTTTTAAAAGACAAGAATCTCAAAACCTTACCGTGTTACAAGTTATGGAAAAGTTTTAGAAAACTCTCGTTTTGAACTATCCCTACTCTAAAACCAAATGAAATTTGGTAGAGCTTTTACACAAATAAAATCACTCCATATATTACTCATAAATCACATACAACTATATAGGCTATGTAACTTCTATAGGAATAAATTCCTATTTTGAGTCAACCACAAATTCTTCCTATAACTCCTCTATGTCAAGTGAGTTGTTCAAACAAATCATGTAACTATACAAAATAATATTTCACATTATATTAGATTAACAAATATACTCACATTGAGCATTAATTTCCTAACATAATCCTCGTTCTCAATTTTTTTATAAATTACCTCTCACAACCTAAATACAATTATTGCAATTGTTATTGATTGTGATGGTACCACCAAGGAAACAATCACACAACTTTGTTATGAAGGTATTTCATGAGGTAATACACCTTCTCTAGATATTATTTTGCATGTTTCTCAATTTAATGTTGCTTGTAAATGGCTTGAGCACTTCATTTGATAGGTTATTTTTAATGAGACTCCCCTTTAAAAATATGCTTAAAACAAGGGTAAAATCCACTTGGAACCAACATAATATAAAATTGGATGCAATTTAGAACATGACTAAAGGGTTATTCCTTTTTTAATTTTGCTAACTCGATCCATGCCACAACCATTTTGCAAAAATAGCTACTTGGTATGTGTAGATCTCATTACTTATGCTCTCCCCATGCGCATGTGAAATTTTTGGTCCTTGAGCATACTACCCTCAAAGCCCTCGTTTGGGTATAATTTCCGTGTCTCTCGTGCATTTTTTTACTTCATTACCAAATTGCTAGTGTCTAGGCCATGTCATTTTCAAGGAGCCTTTTAAGTTCTATTATACCAAATTGTAAAAGTGTGTTTGTGTGAAGGTTGACCTTTCTAGAGACATATAAATCGATCGACATCCAAATCCGAAAATCCTCTATACTCAAAGGGTACTCTATATCAATATGTTCAATACTTGTTTCAGATGTCAATCTGTTAAAAATTAAGACTTAACCGTAGGAATGGAGTAAATCATATATATTAGAAGCACATGATATATCAACATACAATGATGAGAAAGTGCAACCAACAAGAGGATATGAGTGACTTAGTTGATATCCGGCTATCTAGACTAGATCCGGGTTGCATTAATGGTGGAATAGGACCAATCATAACTATGTTTAATTCATCTAGAAAATAATGATCTGGAAGTTGTGATGGGACAATATCACCCAAAAGAGTACACTATTTCATGGTGCTAGTTTTCGAATTGGACGAGATGTCCTGGCGATGGATGTAGATCTATTCCTTCAGTTTCTCATAATGTCAACATAACGTCACTTTGTGTTGCATCCAATATGTTGTAGGGTTCTCTTGTTTCACTTTTTCCTAGAAAACAAACCCTAACTACGTGAATAAGACTTAACCGCAAATTAGACTAAATAAAATATGCATATGTTTGATTCAGACTGACCTCAAATTGTCACCAAGCGCTACACTACATTTCTGGACTCTATGTAGTTACGTTGTGTGTGTGTGTGTCTGTGTGTGAGCGAGTGATAGAAATCATGTCCCTTGAAGCTAGGTTACCATTGTACAAGTTATACAAAGAAAGTGGGATACAACTACTTTTCCCCAAGATAATGTGTGTCATGAAATTTAGAATTTTCCATTCCTACGCAGTGAATGATGTAGCCCAAATGCATTCCTTAAGTTTCTCATTTTTTCCCAAGTATTAGATAGAAAAATAGTAACCCAACGCCCTTAGGATAATGTGTGTTATGAAATTTAGAATTTTCCATTCCTATGCGAAGAAATGATGTAGACAAAATGCATTCCTTAAGTTGCTCATTTTCCCCCAGTAGCAGATAGAAAAATAAGAACTCAATGCCCCTTAGGATAATTAGTAGGTTGTGTATATATGACTCCTTTGTTTGAATTTCGACACTTAGTGACACCAAAGGATGACCCAAAATATGAAATAAGAATTAGAAAAGATTTAAAATCATGCACCAAGTGGTAAATTAAAATATCAGTGAAGAGAGGACAAAAACACCAAGAAAGGACCATAGCATTGAGTGTTATTGTCCTTCTTGAACTCTACTATCCCTAAGACAATATAAAAATAAACTAGACAATAGGTAGATACATGGATCCTGTGACATGACCAAAAACATAAATTTGAAAACAATATAAGACACTATCACAATCAAAATCAATAGGACCAAAAGAGGTGTCACCAATGTCTAATATTCTCACTTAGGAATCATGCATATAATGACATACTAGAGGAATAAGTTAAGAGTAATAAGGGCATGATTTTGTGTCTACATTATCCCCCACTTTATACTAGTGAATGGATATTTTGTAACATAAAATAGATATGAAGAACATACCTTATGGAGAGTCGAAGGAGATCAAGCTTTGAATGGAAATTGTAGGATGTGTATCGTGGAGTCTAAGAGGGGATAAGAACCCTAGGGGTGACTTGTGCATGTAGTGAAAAGGATACACATGTTTGTAGCCAAAATTTCATTTTCTCGAGTGTTATGTGCTTGATATTTCTCATCATTCTAATTGTGTTGCCTTTTATCGGGATGAGGACGAACCAAGTGTGTTCAATGTTCACAATATATGAAATTGAACTTTAACTTAGAGAAATCAAAATTCTATGCATGGAAATGTGTAAAATAAACAAGTGAATCAAGGATAGATTACACCTGAATGCCAAGAGAGAAAGGATAGAATGTCCATGTGTATTGTTTCCTTGGAGATGGTAGGATGGGTTGGGAGTGATCAATTCCTGAACCGATGTGAATAATCTTAGGATTTAGGTATCCTGCTGCTAGAGGAAGAGTGTTGGGAGAGCGGTCAAATTTTCCTCCGTTTATGAAGCTTCTCCAAAACCCATGGATAAGTGCCACTATAGATAGTCACGAACCTAAAAACTATTCACAAATGACACTTTGTTCCGGACATATCGTTGTCTCTACGTATGCCCTAAGTACCATTCCTTATTAGATGCTTTGGTATGAAAAACATGAATTGAGAAAGAAAAGTGGTTAGTTCCCTTGCTCAAAGTATAAAACATGTAATTGATTTTTCTCCTTCATTCTCGGATAGTAAACCGAAACTAGCTTTACTCGTTCTTGGATCCTTGTAGTCTTAAAAGTTAGCACCACTTAGTAAGGCATACTAGAACCTCACTCATAATGATGTCCGAGTGCTCACCCAAAGCACATGTAACCTACCAGTCCCTCTTTGCTTAGATCATGTAATATGTATAGTCAACATTTAACATTCTCAGAGCATAGAACAAAAGACAATATACATAGTTCATAACAAAGACATAAATAGTATGGAACTTTAATCATTCATTCCTTAACATATATAATCACAAACATAATCTAAATTCCAACAATACCACATTCATCTCCCCTAACCTTGGAAAGCCATATGAGATTGTCCATTACATAACATGATCTCAGAATATTATGGACTCAACAACAAGCTCTCACACACTTATTTCTTTTCCGTCAGGCCCTTAATTACATTGACATGAAAAATATATATAGCTGGTGGGAAATTGTCCTTCACTTGCTTTTATAATTCTTTAATCTATTAATAGATTATCATATACTTAGCCCACATGTATCTTTGGTATGTGCCTTAGTCCTCAACCGGATATTCTATATCCATCTCATGCTATTGATAGGTTACTTGACCCTTACGTTATGTTATATTTAGTTGTATATGTCCATGCATACTCTATCTTTATCCAATTTTTACATTTCCTTTATCCTTCTCAAGCGTTGCTTTATCCATGCTTTTATCCAATTATAGCTTTGTCTTACTCATCATGCAACTCCGTGCTTTTCCTACTTTTATGAGATCTCTCCTTTTCTAAGCAATCTCTTGTTACGTCCGTTCTCGTGCGCAACCCTTTCATGTGTACATATTACATGACTTTGCACACACCTTCACACAATATTTTTTATTTATGATATTTCTTCCTTTTTCCGTCACGCGCACCTTCGCGTGTGGCTCATACTTATCCATTTTTCCTAGTCCAACATATGGGATATTATCCGTCCTCAACAATACAAAGAATAAAATATTATCTGAAAGAATATGGGAAATACCTCAATGAAATCAAATAATAAAGAATGTTATTCCGCTAAGTACATCCAAAAATTAAAGTCATGGCAATTATATAAGCTATGAGAGCTCTATGCTGATGCCCTTCTCTAGCTGCTTCCATTCCCGAAGCCCAGTGTATACCTTATCCTGTGTTGACTCAAGAATATCCTGGGATATTTTCCAAATTGAATTCATCGGCCTTATCCCGCAAATCTTTTAATACGACATCCCATTCTCGTGGTGATTCCCTCCAAGACATATACCCTTCACATCACCATTGTTTGTACCTCACCAAGATGTTCTTCTATCATGTCACGCCGAGGTTTTATTGCTTCTTTCTTTTCTCGAATTGCACGTAAAACTCTCTTGCGCTCAACCTTGTTTGTCAATAATGATGCTTGTAGTCTTTTCAATTCTACCTCATCTTTTGAAGTGCGCGTGTCTAAGACAATTTAAGTATCCCGAAATTTGAAAAAATATTCTTATCCTTATGTTCGAATTCCTTTAGTTCTCGTGCCAAGTGTACTCTTCTAATTTTTGGTCTACCTTGGACTTATTTTCACTAACCAGCTCTTACGCTTTAGGGATCTTCCCATTATTCAATTTTACTAGTAGTAATTGTACTAATTCTTCCAAATAATCCATCTTGGTGTTATTGTATGATCTAGCCCGCATTACACATCCGGACATACATGCACAATATTATTGACTAGGTCGGCTACCTTATTGTACACATTTGCCAACCTTTTCTTTGTAGATCGTTCAACTCTACAACTTGCTCCTTATTGTTCATATTCCCTCTTTCCATATCCTTTGTGCACTATGTAATGCGAAACATTTTTCGACATTTCTTCGTCCTACCTCGTTATCCATTTTTATCGTGAGCATTTTTTGCTTGCTCATTCGAGAGTCAAATAGAGTCTACTATCGGAAAAACCTTCCATGGTTCCATTTTCACCTTTAACTCTAAAATTGACTCTTTCTTCACTTCAAACTCTGGTTCCTCCATGTGCATCTATAATGCCCAAGATAACATCTTACATGTGCACGGATGCGCATTTCCCTTATTAAACATGTCTCAACAAAATAGTTGATCGGGTTTTACTAAGCTATGAAACCTAGCCCTGAGAAGCTTGGTCATGTCATCTATGTATGTCATCTCTGGGGGTACTTGTGGAGGTTTCCTTGAAATGTTTCTCATTGATGAATCTGGTCTTGTACTTGCCACGTGATGTAGGCACGACATCTCTTACATAATATCATGAATCACAGGACTGTTTCCTCACCCGTGCCTTAGTCTTGCCCAAGTCCATGCTCATGTGACTTCTCTTCATCACACACTTCTTCACGCCATGTTGGCCATTGTGCATTAGTGTTGGCATTGATGTTAATTCCATTTATGCTAAAGGGTGTCATGAAGTCATATGGGTCTCCATGAGATGTCAATCAAGGTCAAGTATGAAGGTTGATTGGTAGTGACACTATTTGGTGAGTTGTGATGTTGTCTTGACATTATTCTAGCTTGCATAGTCATTGTATGAGTTCTACCAAGTTGAATGAATGGTTTTATGAGGTCAATAATGGTCCATATGATATGTCAAGAGTTTCTAAGAGTCTGTATGAGGTCAATATGGCCAGTTCATAGTTTGTCATGGTGTGATGGAGTCATTCTAGGCCTATTCCTAGCCTTGGAGCATGCAAAATGATATGGAGGTATGTGTTTTGGAGCTGATAAGTCCTAACCAAGTATGGTACTTATATAATTATAGTTTACATGAGGTGTATGACGAGTTTCAAGTCATTTCTCAGAGGTTTGGTGGTGTTTCATGATCCTTTGGAAGTAAACATGTGAAAAACAAACATGATCACATAGGTAAATCTTAACGAATAGATATTTATAGTAATATTTGAGCTATATGGTGAGTATGGATAGTGAGAAGATGTTTTCATGATGCTTCATGACAAGTTTCAAGTCATTCTGAAGAATATTTTTCAAGATACATTAATTTTGGTAAAATCGGGTTTTCTAGAGTGTGTTTTTGAGGTAAAAGTTGACCTTCGATGCTCGTTGTGGATTATATATTTTGCATGGGACCTTTTGATTTCAAGGATGTTTTTCCATGGAAATAAAAATATTTAGGAAAAATAATGAGGTGGTTTGATTGTCTAGTTTTTATGAACGACCGTTAAGAAGATAAGTTACTTTGAAACCCTAGTTAAATCCTAACTCAAAGCGACTTGAGGAAATTGAGTATACAAAACTAGTTTTGATTGATTTTGAAAATGTGACGAGTTTAGGTTGTAGTGTAATCCTTTATATTTCCATAAAGGTAAGATAATGCTTATGAATGTATGTCGGTCCCACTTGAAAATTCTTAGTTCTAAATAAGTTTAGTTTGTGGAAAAGTTTCCCAAAGAAGGAATGAAATAAATTGACAATGTTTTTAGCCATGGAGTTGTACTATATGTCCATGATAGTTTTAGATCATGGTTGAGTTCATAAATGGAAAAATGTGCTCTATTTACGAGGATTGGTTTAGGGACAGCTTTAGAGTTGTCTGTGGTAAATGTGGAATTACAAGTGCTTGTAGACCATATATGTAGATTCAAATGCAAATATTGTTGAAGTGTTAGCAGCCATTAAAGTAAATTCTCATCCTCAATCAACAAAGGAATCAAATTCAACATAAGACTCTATGGAAAAATGCATAACGGTATATCTTCCATGCCTGTCTTTGACTGATCCACCTCCAATGAATAATTTTTATAAACTCTAATAAAGACTTGTGAACAATACAATTTTTGTTTAAAGATCATATGGAAGCAAAATTCAATTGGGGTTCATGGGCCCCAAATTTCAATCAGAATCGACATCCTTGTTATGACACTCGCTGACTCTCTTGCAAATCTACTTAAGTGGGTGACTTTGAGTGCTTGCGATTGTGGGAAGCAATCCGCTGATCTAACGAGAAGCTTGCACTCCTATAGATGGTGCTTCCCTAATGAATGTGTAGAGGTATTTTTGAGGTGTAGGAGCTTGTGTGTCTTTTGTGCTAGCTTTTGTAATAGGAGTCCATAAGAGTGCTAACTACTAAATGAGATGAGTTTCACTTTCTTATATATGTTTCAAGGTGATTTAAGTTGCAAATGACAACTAAGGAGGAGTAAGTGACCTAAATAATAATGTGCAATGAAAGTTTGGGACCAAAGTGAACAAGGTCAAAACCGTACACTAGGGTCATGACCATACAGACGCTCCTACCCCTAATGTACATTTTTTACTAAGGAGGGATGATATGAAGTGTGAAGTTTGGAAGCTAATAAGTGGAGTTTCTTACTAGGTTTCATTCTTTCAATTCTCGAAACTTTCGACATATGAGTGTGTAAGATTTAGTAATCTAGAAAAGATACCTATGGATGTATCGATGAAAATGGGTAAAGTGCACTTGTTTTGGCAAGAGAGCAATGTCAAGACTACCAATGTCAAAGAGTAAAATTACCAAATTTGTGTGTCTATGATATTATTCATAAATCACATACAACTATATAGGTTATGTAACTCCTATAGATAAGGAAAAAATTCCTATTTTATCTCAACCAAAAACATCTCCTATAACAACTCTTCTATTTTAAGTGTGTTTTTGAACAAACCACAAAACTACACAAAATAATATCTTGCACTTTATGAGATTAACAAATATGCCTACTTTGAACACTAATTTGTTAACATTCCCTGTTAGTGTGAACATAAGAGAAGAGTAACATATCCCGTAAATGACACTCCTTGAAAACATTTCTTAGACCAGTGTACAACACCATCAAGTTGTCTCTTTACCCTAAAAAAGACGTAATCGCTAAAGCCAAATTCAATTGGGGATCCTGGGCCCCAAATTTCACATCTCCCTTGGAATCCTAGAGCACCCACGTGAATTCCTTGAGGTTGTCAAGCCTTGAATTATGAATCTCCCATGGATTACTAGAGCTCAAAACTATTTGGACAACAATCCATATTGAGTTTACCTTGAAATCCTCTCTTGCCGATAAGATTCGATTCTTGAATACGCGTCTTTCTTAGATGTCATAGTAGAAATTTATTCATGAAACAAACAAAATACAAACTCGAACATATCAACACAACACAATTGAAAGCAAACACTAAAAACATGCCCCCAAATCTATGTGCAAACCATGTCGCTAATGGTTGATGAGAGGTCGTTGTTCGACCTCCTTCATCTCTGTTACCTCCATCCTCCAAAAATATGTTGCTAACTTAGCTGGATTTTATCATGAGATTCAGTTATAAATCTCTCCCCCTCCCCCTCTTTGTGCCCGCCGCCCAATTTTGACTCAAATGTCGATTACACTTTGAAAATTTATCCATAAGACAATTTTTATTTTTCAAACTTTTGACAATTCACAAATTTTATTTGAATTAACTTTGACTAGATAAACTTGACAAACTAATAACTCTTGATTTTTGATAAAGATGCCATACATTTTGTAATTGATCGAACAACTAACAACTTAAGAAAATAAACAAATACACAACTTATCGAGTATGAACATGATAGACTTAGCTTTTAACCACTTATATAATATTATGAATATGATAAGGAATAAACAAACAAATTCATAGACAACGATAAAAGACAACTTATTCTCAAGACAAACTCGATGTAAAGACCATTTAAAAACCCTCAATCTATCAATGACTCACTATATAGATTTTAAAATCTTAGACTTAAAATATTTTGGTTTTGAGTTGGACGAGTTCATGATAAGATGCTAGCTTGAGAAGGTGGAAATGGTTTGAATGATGTGTATATGTGAAGAATGATGAGTGCAAAAGAAAACGTCAAGCTACAATTTTATTTTGATCACATCACTCATCTTCTTCTTTGTTTTGGAATGCTTGAAGGACAAATTACTAATAAAATGGATGTGGGTAGGATAAATCAAAACATGGAGATAAAATGATGGATTTATATGTATGGACAAAAGTTTAACTTGGAGGTCATCAAGTAAAAAAACAAAGATCCTAGGAAACATATAGGTGATAGATGCATGGCATAATATTTTTAAAAGACAAGAATCTCAAAACCTTACCGTGTTATAAGTTATGGAAAAGTTTTAGAAGACTCGTTTTGAACTATCCCTACTTTGAACTATCCCTACTCTAAAACCAAATGAAATTTGGTAGAGCTTTTACACAAATAAAATCACTCCATATATTATTCATAAATCACATACAACTATATTGGCTATGTAACTTCTATAGGAATAAATTCCTATTTTGACTCAACCACAAATTCTTCCTATAACTCTTCTATGTTAAGTGAGTTGTTCAAACAAATCATGTAACTATACAAAATAATATTTCACACTATATTAGATTAACAAATATACTCACATTGATCATTAATTTCCTAACATAATCCTCGTTCTCAATTTTTTTATATATGACCTCTCACAACCCGAATACAATTATTGTAATCAAGTTATTGATTGTGATGGTGCCACTAAGGAAACAATCTTGCAACTTTGTTATGAACGTATATCACGAGGTAATACACCTTCTCTAGATATTATTTTGCATGTTTCTCAATTTAATGTTGCTTGTAAATGGCTTGAGCACTTCTATTTGATAGGTTGTTTTTAATGAGATTCCCCTTTTAAAATATGCTTAAAATAAGGGTACAATCCACTTGGAACCAACATAATATAAAATTGGATGTAATTTAGAACATGACTAAAGGGTTATTCCCTTTTTATTTTGCTAACTCGATCCATGCCACAACCATTTTGCAAAAAATAGCTACTTGGTATGTGTAGATCTCATTACTTATGCTCTCCTCATGCATGTGAAATTTTTTGGTCCTTGAGCATACTACCCTCAAAGCCCTCGTTTGGGTATAATTTCTAGGTCTCTCGTGCATTTTTGTACTTCATGACCAAAATGTTAGTGTCTTGAGGCCATGTCATTTTCAAGGAGCCTTTTAAGTTCTATTATACCAAATTGTAAAAGTGTGTTTGTGTGAAGGTTGACCTTTCTAGAGACATAAATCGATCGACATACAAATCCAAAATCCCTCTATACTCAAAGGGTACTCTATATCAATATGTTCAATACTTGTTTGATGTCAATCTGTTAAAAATTAAGACTTAATCGTAGGAATGGAGTAAATCATATATATTAGAAGCACATGATATATCAACATACAATGATGAGAAAGTGCAACCAACAAGAGGATATGAGTGACTTAGTTGATATCTGGCTATCTAAACTAGATCCAGGTTGCATTAATGGTGGAATAGGACCAATCATAACTATGTTTAATTCATCTACAAAACAATGATCTGGAAGTTGTGTTGGGACAATATCACCCAAAAGAGTATAATATTTCATGGTGCTAGTTTCCGAATTGGACGCCGATGTCCTAGCGATGGATGTAGATCTATTCCTTTAGTTTCTCATAATGTCACCCTAACTTCACTTTGCGTTGCATCCGATATGTTGTAGGGTTCTCCTGTTTCACTTATTACTAGAAAAAAACCCTAACTACGTGAATAAGACTTAAGTGTAAATTAGACTAAATAAAATATGCATATGTTTGATTCGAATGACCTCAAATTGTCACCAAGCGCTATACTACATTTCAAACTCTATGTAGTTCTTGTGTGTGTGTGTGTGTGTGTGTGTGTGTGTGTGTGTGTGTGTGTGTGTGTGTGTGTGTGTGTCCCTTGAAGCTAGGTTACCATTGTACAAGTTATTGAAAGAAAGTGGGCTATAACTACTTTTCCCCAAGATAATGTGTGTCATGAAATTTAGAATTTTCCATTCCTATGTAGTGAATGATGTAGCCCAAATGCATTATTTAAGTTTCTCATTTTTTCCCAAGTAGTAGATAGAAAAATAGTAACCCAATGCCCTTAGGATAAAGTGTGTCATGAAATTTAGAATTTTCCATTCCTATACAAAGAATGATGTAGAACAAATGCATTCCTTAAGTTGCTCATTTTTTCACAAGTAGTAGATAGAAAAATAGTAATCTGAATGTCCCGTAGAATAATTAGTAGGTTGTGTATATGTATGACTCCTTTGTTTGAATTTCGACACTTAGTGACACCAAAGGCTGACCCCAAATATGAAAAATGAACTAGAAAATATTTAAAATCATGCACCAAATGGTAAATAAAAATATCAAGTAATAGAGGAAAAAAATCCCAAGAAGGGCATAGCGTTGAGTGCTATTGTCCTTCTTGGGCTCTACTATCCTTAAGACAATATAAAAATAAACTAGACAATAGGTAGATATATGGATCCCTGTGACATGACCAAAAACATAAATTTGAAAACAATATAAGACAATGTCGAAATCAAAATCAATAGAAGGACCAAAAGAGGTGTCACTAGTGTCTAATATTCTCACTTAGGAATCATGCATATAATGACATACTAGAGGTATAATGTAAGAGTAATAAGTGCATAATTTTGTGTCTACATTTCCCCCACTTTATACTTGGTGAATGGATATTTGGTAACATAAAATAGATATGAAGAGCATACCTTATGGAGAGTCAAAGGAAATTGTAGCTAATAATATACTTGAATGAAAATTTTAGGATGTGTATCGTGGAGTCTAAAGGGGGATAAGAACCGTAGGTGTGACTTGTGCATGTAGTGAAAAGGATACACGCGTTTGTATCCGAATATTTCATTTTTCTCGAGTGTTATGTGCTTGATATTTCTCATCATTCCAATTGTGTTGCCTTTTGTTGGGATGACGACGAACTTACAAAACAAGAAAAATGTGTTCAATGTTCATAGTATATGAAATTGAACTTTAACTTAGAGAAATCGTAATTCTATGGTTGGAAATGTGTAAAATAAGCAAGTGAATCAAGGATAGATTACACCTTAATGCCAAAAGAATGATGTGTATATGTGAATAATGATGAGTATATGTGAAGAATGATGAGTGCAAAAAGAAAACATCCAAGCTAGAATTTTATTTTGATCACAACACTCATCATCTTCTTTGTTTTCAAATGCTTGAAGGACAAATTACTAATAAAATAAAATAGATGTGGGTAGGATAAATCAAAACATGGAGATGAATGATGGATTTATATGTATGGACAAAAGTTTAACTTGAGGTCATCAAGCAAAAAAACAAAGATCCTAGGAAACATATAGGTGATAGATGCAAGGCATAATATTTTTAAAAGACAAGAATCTCAAAACCTTACCGTGTTACAAGTTATGGAAAAGTTTTAGAAGACTCTCGTTTTGAACTATCCCTACTCTAAAACCAAATGAAATTTGGTAGAGCTTTTACACAAATAAAATCACTCCATATATTACTCATAAATCACATACAACTATATAGGCTATGTAACTTCTATAGGAATAAATTTCTATTTTGACTCAACCACAAATTCATCCTATAACTCCTCTATGTTAAGTGATTTGTTCAAACAAATCATGTAAGTATACAAAATAATATTTCACACTATATTAGATTAACAAATATACTCACATTGAGCATTAATTTCCTAACATAATCCTCGTTCTTAATTTTTTAATAAATGACCTCTCACAACCCGAATACAATTATTGTAATCATATTGATTGATTGTGATGGTACCACCAAGGAAATAATCCCACAACATTGTTATGAATGTATTTCACGAGGTAATACACCTTCTCTAGATATTATTTTGCATGTTTCTCAATTTAATGTTGCTTGTAAATGGCTTGAGCACGTATGTTTGATAGGTTATTTTTAATGAGACTCCCTTTTAAAAATATGATTAAAACATGCGTAAAATCCACTTGGAACCAACATAATATAAAATTGGATGTAATTTAGAACATGACTAAAGGGCTATTCCTTTTTTATTTTGCTAACTTGACCCATGCCACAACCATTTTGCAAAAAATAGCTACTTGGTATGTGTAGATCTCATTACTTATGCTCTCCCCATGCATGTGAAATTTTTTTGGTCCTTGAGAATACTACCCTCAAAGCCCTCATTTGGGTATAATTTCCAGGTCTCTCATGCATTTTTGTTTTTCCACCAAATTGCTAGTGTGCTAGGCCATGTCATTTTCAAGGAACCTTTTAAGTTCTATTATAACAAACTCGTAAAAGTGTGTTTGTGTGAAGGTTGACCTTTTCTAGAGACATATAAATCGATCAACATCCAAATCGGAAAATCCCTCTATACTCGGAGGGTACTCTATATCATTATGTTCAATACTTGGTTCGAGATGTCAATCTTAAAAAATTAAGACTTAACCGTAGGAATGGAGTAAATCATATATATTAGAAGCACATGATATATCAACATACAATGATGAGCAAGTGCAACCAACAAGAGGATATGAGTGACTTAGTTGATATATGGCATTCTAGACTAGATCTGGGTTGCATTAATGGTGGAATAGGACCAATCGAACTATGTTTAATTCATCTCGGAAAACAATGATCCGAAGTTGTGTTGTACAATATCACCCAAAAGAGTACAATATTTCATGGTGCTAGTTTCCGAATTGGACGCTCGATGTCCCCGCAATGGATGTAGATCTATTCCTTCTGTTTCTCATAATGTCACCCTAACTTCACTTTGTGTTGCATCCAATATGTTGTAGGATTCTCCTATTTCACTTGTTCTAGAAAACAAACTCTAACTATGTGAATAAGACTTAAGCGCCAATTAGACTAAATAAAATATGCATGTGTTTGATTTAGACCGACCTTAAATTGTCACCAAAGCGCTACACTACATTTCAAACTCTATGTAGTTATGGTGTGTGTGTGTGTGTGTGTGTGTGTGTGTGTGTGTGTGTGTGTGTGTGTGTGTGTCCTCAAGCTAGGTTACCATCAGACAAGTTATACAAAGAAAGTGAGCTACAACTAATTTTCCCCCAAGATAATGTGTGTCATGGAATTTAGAATTTTCCCTTCCTATGCAATGAATGATGTAGCCCAAATGCATTCTTTAAGTTTCTCATTTTTTCCCAAGTAGTAGATAAAAAAATAGTAACCCAATGCCCCTTAGGATAATGTGTGTCATGAAATTTAGAATTTTCCATTCCTATACGAGTGAATGATGTAGACTAAAAGGCATTCCTTAAGTTGCTCATTTTTCCCAAGTAGTAGATAGAAAAATAGTAACCCAATGCCCCTTAGAATAATTAGTAGGTTGTGTATATATATGACTCCTTTGTTTGAATTTCGACACTTAGTGACACCAAAGGATGACCCCAAATATGAAAAATGAACTAGAAAAGATTTAAAATCATGCACCAAATGGTAAATA
Source organism: Taxus wallichiana var. yunnanensis (assembly GCA_018340775.1). Taxonomy (NCBI): domain Eukaryota; kingdom Viridiplantae; phylum Streptophyta; class Pinopsida; order Cupressales; family Taxaceae; genus Taxus; species Taxus wallichiana. The sequence continues at coordinate 15,299,185 of CM031236.1, read as the reverse complement.
AAAATATCAGCAATAGAGGAAAAAATGCCAAGAAGGGCATAGCATTGAGTGCTATTGTCCTTCTTGGGCTCTACTATCCCTAAGACAATATAAAAATAAACTAGACAATAGGTAGATATATGGTTCCCTGTGACATGACCAAAAACATAAATTTGAAAACAATATAAGACAATGTCATAATCAAAATCAATAGAAGGACCAAGAGAGGTGTCACTAGTGTCTAATATTCTCACTTAGGAATCATGCATATAATGACATACTAGAGGCATAATGTAATAGTAATAAGTGCATGATTTTGTGTCTACATTTCCCCCACTTTATACTTGGTGAATGGATATTTGGTAACATAAAATAGATATGAAGAGCATACCTTATGGAGAGTCGAAGGAAATTGTAGCTAATAATATGTTGAATGAAAATTGTAGGATGTGTATCGTGGAGTCTAAGAGGGGATAAGAACCCTAGGGGTGACTTGTGCATGTAGTGAAAAGGATACATGTTTGTAAGAATCGAATTTTCATTTTCTTGAGTGTTATGTGCTTGATATTTCTCATCATTCCGATTGTGTTGCCTTTTTCCTGGATGAGGACAAACTTACAAAAGAAGAAAAGTGTATTCAATGTTCATAGTATATGAAATTGAACTTTAACTTAGAGAAATCAGAATTCTATGCATGAAATGTGTAAAATAAACAAGTGAATCAAGGATAGAGTACACCTGAATGCTAAAGAGAAAAGATAGAATGTCCATGTGTATTGTTTCCTTGGATAAATTTTCCTTGGAGATGGTAGGATGGGTTGGGAGTGATCAATTCCTGAACCGGTGTGAATAATTTTAGGATTTTGGCATCCTACTGCTAGAGGAAGAGTGTTGGGAGAGTGGTCAAATTTTCCCTCCATTTATGATGCTTCTCCAAAACCCATGGATAAGTTCCACTATAGATGGTCACCAACCTAATAAAATCTATTAAAAATGACACTTTGTTCCAAACATGTCGTTGTCTCTACATATGCCCTAGTTACCATTCCTTATCGATGCCGGTATGAAAAACATGAATTGAGAAAGAAAAGTGGTTAGTTCCTTGCTCAAAGTATAAAACATGTAATTGATTTTTCTCCTTCATTCTGGATAGTAAACCGAAACTAATTTTCTGTTGTTGGATCCTTGTAGTCTTAAAAGTTAGCACCACTTAGTAAGGCGCATTGGAACCTCACTCATAATGATGTCACGAGTGTTCACCTGAAACGCGTGTAACCTACCAAGTCCCTCTTTGTTTAGATCATTTAATATGTATATTCAACATTTAACATTCTGTAGCATAACATAAGACAATATACATATATCATAACAAAGACAACAATAGTATGGAGCTTTAATCATTCATTCCTTAACACATATAATCACAAACATAATCTAAATGCCAATAATACAACATTCATCTCCCTAACCTTGGAAAGCCATATGAGATTGTCCATTACATAGCATGATCTCGAGAATATTATGGACTCAACAACAATCTCTCACACACTTATTTCTTCCTGGTTGTGGCCCTTAATTACATTGACATGAAAAATATATATAGCTGGTTGAAAATTGTCCTTCATTGCTTTATAATTCTTTAATCTATTAATAGATTATCCTATACTTATCCCGCATGTATCTTTGGTCTGCGCGCTTAGTCCTCAACCGGATATTCTATATCCATCTATGCTATTGATAGGTTACTTGACCCTTATGCTATGTTATATTTAGTTGTATATGTCTATGCATACTCTATCTTTATCCAATGTTTTGCATGTGCTTTATCCTTCTTAAGCGCTGCTTTATCCATGCTTTTATCCAATTATAGCTTTGTCTTACTCATCATGCAACTCCGTGCTTTTCCTATTTTTATGTGATCTCTCCTTTTACGCGAATCTATTGTTCCGACTGTTCTCGCGCATAACCCTTTGCGCGTACATATATACATGAATTTGCACACACCTTCACACAATATTTTTTTACTTATGATATTTCTCCCTTTTTTCGTCACGTGCACCTTCGCGTGTGGCTCATACTTATCCATTTTTCCTAGTCCAACATATGGGATATTGTCCATCCTCGACAATACAAAGAATAAAACATTATCTGAAAGAATATGGGAAATACCTCAATGAAATCAAAGAATAAAGAATGTTATTCCGCTGCGTGCATCCAAAAATTAAAGTCATGGCAATTATATAAGCTATGGGAACTCTATGTTGATGCCCTTCTCTAGTTGCTTCCATTCCTCAAGCCCAATGTATACCTTGTCTGGTGCTAACTCAACAATATCTGGGATATTTTCCAAATTGAATTCATCGGACTTCTCTTGCAACTCTTTTAATACGACATCCCATTCTGTGGTGATTCCCTCCAAAACGTATACCCTTCGCATCACCATTGTTTGTACCTCACCAAGATGTTCTTCTATCATGTCGTGCTTAGATTTTATTGCCTCTTTCTTTTCTTTGAATTCCTATAAAACTCTCTTGTGCTCAACCTTGTTTATCAATAATGATGCTTGTAGTCTTTTCAAATTTTCCTCATCTTTTGAAGTGCATGCATCTAAGATCATTGAAGTATCATGAAATTTGAAAAAATATTCTTAGCCTTATGTTCGAATTCCTTCGATTCACGTGCCAAGTGTATTCTTCTAATTTTTGGTCTACCTTGGCCTTATTTGCACTTGACCGGAACTCTTCTTCTGTAGGGACCTTCCCATTATTCACTTTTACTATTAGTAATTTTACTAATTCCCCCAAATAATCCATCTTAGTGTTATTATATGGTCTAGCCTACATTACACATCCGGACATACATGCACAATATTATTGACTAGGTCGGCTACCTTATTGTACACATTTTCCAACCTTTTCTTTGTATCATTCAACTCTACAACTTGCTCCTTATTCTTCCTATTCCCTCTTTCCATATCATTTTGTGCACTACGTAATGCAAAACATTTGCCAAATTTCTTCGTCCTACCTCGTTATCCATTTTTATTTAAGCATTGTTTGCTTGCTCATTTGAGAGTCAAATAAAGTCTACTATTGGAAAAACCTTCCATGGTTCCATTTTCACATTTAACTCTAAAATTGACTCTTTCTTCACTTCAAACTTTGGTTCCTCCATGTGCATCTATAATGCCCAAGTTAACATCTTACATGTGCACATATGAGTCTTTCCCTTATTAAACATGTCTCAACAAAATAGTTGATCGAGTTTTACTAAGCTATGAAACCTAGCCCTTAGAAGCTTGGTCATGTCATTTGTGTATGACATCTCTGGGGTACTTTTGGAGGTTTCCTTGAAATGTTTCTCACTGATGAATATGGTCTTGTACCTGCCACATGCTGCGGAACAACATCTCTTGCATAATATCATGAATCACAGGACTGTTTCCTCGCCCATGCCTTAGTCTTGCCCAAGTCCATGCTCATGTGACTTCTCTTAATCACACACTTCTTCACGCCATGTTGGCCATTGTGCATTAGTGTTGGAATTGATATCAATTCCATTGATGCTAAAGGGTGTCATGAAGTCATATGAGTCTCCATGAGATGTCAATCAAGGTCAAGTATGAAGGTTGATTGGTAGTGACAAGATTTGGTGAGTTGTCATGTTGTCTTGACATTGTTCTAGCTTGCATAGTCATTGTATGAGTTATCCCAAGTTGAATGAAGGGTTTTATGAGGTCAAGAATGATCCATATGATATGTCAAGAGTTTCTAAGAGTCTGATGAGGTAAAAATGGCTAGCTCATAGTTTGTCATGGTGTGAAGCAATAATTCCAGCTATTCCTAAGTAACTAGCATGGTTATAGGTGGAGCATGAAAAATGATATGGAGGTATGTGTTTGGAGCTTAGAAGTCCTAAAAATTATGGTACTCGAATGGTTATAGTTTACATGAGGTGTATGATGAGTTTCAAGTCATTTCTCATTTTAGGTTTGGTTGGTGGTGTTTCATGGTCCTTTGAAGCAAACAGTGAAAAACAAACATGATCACATAGGTAAATCTTAATGAATAGATATTTATAGTAATATTTGAGCTATATGGCAAGTATATATAGTGAGAGGATGTTTTCATGATGCTTCATGACAAGTTTCAAGTCATTTTGAAGAAGATTTTACAAGATACATTAATTTTGGCAAAATCGGTATTCTAGAGTGTGTTTTTGAGGTAAAAGTTAACCTTTTGATGCTCGTTGTGGATTATATGTTTTACATGGGACCTTATGGATTTCAAGGATGTTTTTACATGTAAATAAATTTTTTTAGGAAAAATAATGAGGTGGTTTGATCGTCTAGTTTTTATGAACGATTGTTAAGAAGATAAGTTACTTTGAAACCCTAGTTAAACCCTAACTCAAAGCGACTTGGAGGAAATTGAGTATATTGAACTATTTTTGATTGATTTTGAAAATGTGATGAGTTTATGTTGTATTGTAATCCTCTATATATTCCATAAAGGTAAGATAGTGCTTGTGAATGTATGTGGGCCCCACTTGAAAATTCTTATTTCTAAAGAAGTTCAGTTTGTGGAAAAGTTTTCCAAAGAAGGTATGAAATAAATTGACATTGTTTTTATCCATGGAGTTTTACTATATGTCCATGATATTTTTAGATCATGGTTGAGTTCATAAATGGAAAAATGTGCTCTATTTATGAGGATTGGTTTTGAAGCAGTTCAGAAGTCATAGTGGTAAATGTGGAATTACAAGAGCTACAAGTGGAGTTAAGAATTGATTCAAGTTGTGTTTTGATGTTGGTTTAGATATATTTCCAATAATATATCAAAATTGTTTTTAATAAGGTATGATAAAGCTATGACCTATTATTTGAAGGTCAAATTTGGAGGATGTCTAGTTAAGTAGGGTCTTGAGTTGTTTCATGATGTAAGGTGGGTGTTTTGAGTTTTTCATTCTTACTTGTTAAAGGTTTTGAGTGCTTAGAAAACATGTATAAGAATTTTCCATGATTTTTTGAAGCTTGGAAGTGTGTTTTGAGGTGATGGAGCAAGTTGACCTCAAAACTAGTTCTTAAGTCCTAGAAGCTTAAATGAGCAGTTGTAGAGATGGACCTGGTTAAAGGCCTTTCACTTGGAGTTGGAAGGAAATGTAATGTGTTATGGAAATATGATTCAAATATATTTATAATGATGTATGGTTTGTCACATGATGAGGATATTTGATAGGTCATTTAGCTTAGTTTGTGAAGAAGAAGGTTGCTTGTTTTTAGGGATGGATTTCTTAGGCTAGGAGATGGAGGAAAAAACGATGCATGAGATGGATTTTTGATACTTTATATTAGTTAGAGAGTGAATAGATATGATTTTTTTTCCTCGTAAAGGAATTTGGAGGTCTTGAAAGTGGCAATAAGGGTGAAAACCAAATGTGTTTCTAAAACCCCTTTCGAGCATTGAGTTTGTGAAGAAGAAAGTCGGTTTGTTTTCATGTATGGATGTTTCATGAGCTATAGAAATAATGGATGTGATCTAAAAGTTAATGTATTTCCAATGAGTGGTTACATTCCATATTTTAGATGTTCTTGGGTGATCTAGAGAATGAAAGGTGAAGATTGGTTCTTGAAACAAGCCTTTTTTGGTTATGTCATGAGGAATTTGATTGGTGAAAGATAATTAATGACTATGGATGATTTTTATGTCATATTTTACATGTGTGATGAATTTTTGATCTTGACTAATCATGGTGATGATGTTTGTGGTTTTTGGTGATCCAGTGATGGGGTTTTGAGTCATTTTTGAGCTTGTATGGTGTGTTTGAGCATAGCCGACATATATGGGTCCATTTTATGAATGTTAATGAGTGTTTTAATATATTTTTTAGTTTTATTGGTCTAAATCCTTGTATATTACCAACCTATGATGTGTTTGAAAGAAGATAAATCATATAAAAGTGAATTTTTAGTTCAAATTTGAACTAGTTGTCTTGAGAGGGAAAAAGTGTGACCCAAGTGAAAGTGTGAAACATGTATGCATGAATATAAATTAGAGCTGAAGAAGTATTCAAAAGTATGAGGAGTGTTATAGAACATGTGTGCAAGGGTTTGAAGCCAATACATGTCCATAAAAGAATAAGAAAGACAAAGGTGAAGGAATGAGGGTTTGAAGAGAGTTTGAAGGTGTGTGAGTTGAATTTGTGATCTCCATCAGTTGTGAAAGAAAAATATATCTTTAGATATATTCATCCAAAGGTGGTTGAGTTGGTGCTTTATCATCTTAGGGGTTTATCCTCCTTGTGGAGTTGGTGCTTCACTAAATTAGGGTTGGTGCTCCTTATGGATTTGGTGCTTCACTAAACTAGGGGTTAGTGCTCCTTATGGGGTTGGTGCCTCACTAAATTAGGAGTTCATGCTCTTTATATGGTTTTTCTCTACTAAAATAGGGTTTGGTTCTCCTTGTGGGGTTGGTGCCTCACTAAATTTGAAACATGGCTATATATAAAAATTTCACTAGGTTTTCTTCCCCTTGAGGGTTTCCCACTTAAATTTGGTGTATGTGTTGTTGTATTATTCTTGCATATGATTTTATTGTTGTGTTATATTGATCAACTTAATGAATAATATATGTTGAATGGTTGAAATTTTAATGGTTACAATGGATGAAAATTTTATGCACACTAATTCACCCCCAATGTTTGTGCTTCCAACAATTGGTATCGAGTTTAGTCCTTGTGAAGCAAGTTTACAACTTGAAGGAGATCCTATTGAAGCATAGGTATGACAGATAGTCTAGATCAAGTTGAAGAGAATCCATTGGTCGAATGAGAACTTGTTTGAAAAACCTTAAGGTTTTTCATATGGAATCCATCTATGAATTTTGTACTCCCTCTCAACAGGTATAAATGATGAGAAGTTTCATGAAGGAGAAAAATCAGGTTCTTGTGTTGTTCTTGAAGCAATTTATCCTAATGGAAAGGATGAAAACTAGAAATTGATGATGAAGATGGCCTAGAAGTTTATCCTAATGTATGTGATCTCAAGGAAGATGGTGAAGTTTAATGATGACCTAGAATTAGGTATTAAGTAAGTTCTAGATGTGTTTGAGTATATATAGGTAGAGGAAGGGTGTCACGATGATCTAATCATAATAACAAGTCATGAAGTGAAATCAATATAGTTGGATCTATGAATTTAATGATTCATGAAGGGTTTGAGGCCAATAAGGGTTTGATCTTCCCAAGAGAACATAAAAGTTTCTCATTTTATTAAATAAGGTATGATTTTTGTAATGTGTATTCCTTTTCATTCAAATTAAGGGATCATATGCTTGTTGAAAAATGGAAGGATGATAAAATGATATAATTTTAAGTTTCAAGAGTATACCAACTATTTTGGATGTGTATGTATGTATATAGATTTTTTGGGTTTGTAAATTTGGAAGAAATATCTCAAAGTAATAAGAAAGATGTGATATTACAAGGGAGATCATGATGTCAAGATGTATTAAGGAGTTTCTCAAGGTTCAAATTGGTGTTCCTAAGGTCCATGCTCATTTTAGAGTTAAATTACTATCTTTTATAGGTATATGATAGTGTTTATTCATCAAAAGAAGTATCTACCATGCTAAGGAAGGTATTATACATCTTGAAACCCGAGAATGAGTGTATGGTTTGTGCTCGAGCATGAAGGTATCGATAATGATATCAACAAGGACCTGTAGAGTTCTTTTAAGTATGGAGAAATTTGAAGTTTGCACTAAGGAGTTCTTGAATCAAATTTAAAGATGCTTCAAATGTTTCTATGCCTCTTGAAGACAAGTATGAGGAAGACCTATGTAGCGATATATGAAATTCCTAGTATCTTGATGTCATACAATTTGCAAGTTCAAGAGTGAAAATCGTTTAAAATTGTTGTTGGCATAAAAAAAAGTATGAAATGTGAAATATCATTAATATGATGAAATGAAAGTCATTTCATGGAGTTCTTGTGGAGTCATCGCAGAGTAGATAGAGGTAAGGTTGCTTATGTGTTTGAAGTCAAGTACACAAAGTTGAAAACATAGTGATCAGATTCTTTTAGTTTCATGGATAATTCTTAGTGGAGTCATCGTAATATGTAGAAAAGGTGAATTTTTTTGTGCACGGGTCGGTGACTAGAGGTAATATCCCCTATATAAACCTAGATTATTCGCCGCTTATGTGTTTAAAATATGATATATTGAGAATCCTTTGTACAAAGTTGTAATATTGGCATAGTGATTAATTATTTTAGTGGGATTATGGAGATTTTTTTGAGCTAAGAAAAGGGCAGATTTAGAGATCCCAAAGATCAGAATACTAGCCCTAGGTGAGTGACTTCTTAATATAGTGTCGAAGGTCCCCCTCATAGGAATCATGGAGAAATGATCATGACGCTATATCCCCCTCCATAATCTTTTGAATCATGACAAGAAAATGATAGAGGTGTGTCTATGACTATGTCCTATATCACATATGATGACAAATTTGTTTGATGGGCATTTTTCAATAGAAAGAATCGAGGCTGTTCTATGATAATTTTATGTGGCCTAATATCACAAGTCAAGCCTGCTTTCATTACGGTTGTTGAAGGAAGAGAGATTACATTTTTGAAGTTTATTGAGCAAGCAAAAAAATCTCTCCGATAAGGTTTTGAAGGTCCATTATGTTTTTTCAAATGAGAAGTGAGGATATTCATATATTCTCCACCTTCGAACTTCTCTTAAAATGAACCTGACCTCTGTTACTTTAGAGATCTCAAGATGAGAATAATAGCCCTAGGTGACTTACTTTTTAATATTTGTCATTAAGAAGGTGTGATATGCATCACAAAAATGATCTATAGATATGAATCATGGAAAATGAGATATCACATATGAAAGTGTTTATGGCATAATGAGTGCTTGAGAATTTTATGTGGCCTCAAAACAAGAATTGTGTTAAGGATTACAAATTATGAAATGTATTCTAGAACAGAGGATTACTAAAGGTCATTCTTGAGAGAAGGGTTTGAAGTGATATGTCTAAATGATTGAAAAAATTAGGATATGCAAAATGAGAGAAACTGTCAAAACAAGAATATATAAAATGTATCGTGGATTGAGGATCATTCTTAGAAGGTAGTGATATGTCAAAATGGTTGAGTCAATATGGACTATATAAGTTGTCTCTAAATCTGAAGTTGTCTTTGAATTGAAGAAAATCATGACATCAAAAGTACAAGGATGAATCTTGAATATTCTAAAAGTAATGACAAAAAGGATCAAGTGAGAAAAGGTCTTGAAAAAGATAAGGACCATGATGAAGAAGATACTAAGAAAAAAAAAGTATGATTGAAAATGGATTTAAAGGTGCTTCTTCATCAAAGAGGTTTGTCTCAAGTTCAAGAAGGTCATAAGCATGCTCCTGTGGGGATTCATTGATAGAGAGTGAAGATTATGATTCAAGGTTCTTCTCTCCCAGGTCTATTTTTATCTCTTTGTCTTGAGTTTTCTTCATCAAAAATAAGTATAAAGATAATATGGAAGTTTAAAATGATTCAAAAGTTTGAGTATGGTGATTTGAGTCCTTAGTGAAGTCTCAAGACATGTATATGGGCGTCTTGATAGTTTATTAGCCCATACTTGATTGAGAATGAAAAGACCAAAATTGATGAAGGCTTGATAATGTGCCCTTAGTGAATGAGAAACATTGTAATAATAGTGTGCTATAGGTATTGGAAATCAAATTATTTGCAATTTTATTAGTTCATATACCTTTTGGAGATGGTCCACTCATCTAGAATAATGGAAAGAGTGACCCAAATTATGAAAAATTCCTCTTAAGGATATTGAAAGATTGCAGAACCTTAAATTGAAGGTTGAGTACATTGTGTTCATTATGGTTTGTGTGAACAAGTATGCTTTCAAAATTCAAGAAGGGCTACTAAGGATATTTTACAAGGTAAGGATGATCAAAACCCTATGATAACTTTAGAAAGAAGGAAAAATATTGAAGGTCGAGATGGTAAAGTGTTTGATGAAATATGTAAAGGTCTGAGATATATCATTTAAAATTAGTTTTAAGGGATCATGTTGAAAAACTTTGTCATGTTAGCTCTAAAAATGATGAAAGTGCTTTATAGTTACTTTACATGCCTCAAGATAAGATGAATATGGTCTCAAAATTTGTGTTACTATTAATAGTTGATGCCTTAATATTGGAAAAAATGTTTTTATCCTGTGAAATAGTGTAGTGTATAATCTATTCGATCTACACTTAAAGGTTTGTGTTTATAATCCAAGTTCATATTTATGAATGAATACAAATATCTATTATTGAAGATTCATCCACTTGAAGCATCTAGGTTATTATGTTGAATTCTTGAAAGTTATATGAATAATATGAAGTGGATCATGAATGTGACAGAGTATAATGGATTGTGAATAAATAAAATAGTTATCTACAGGTCTTAGATGACCTATCAAAGTAGGAGAGCTATCTCTATTCATGAGACATGCATCCATGAATGATAAGATGATTTTGTAAGAGAAAATGATGATTGATAGGTGTATAATGGGCATTTTATACAAGGGTTGCTTGTCAAAACTCCAAAAGGTGTTTCATGTGGAATAAGGTGAGAACACTAAGAATTTACTTTGATATGATTGAGTCATTCTCATGACAAAAAAAAAAGGTAAGAGATCTAATTTTTTTTTTCCATTAGAGAAGGAAAATATGGTTCCAAGGGGATATATTAGAGAGTGTTTTGTATGTTTTTGTTCAGTCTATAGCTTGGAGAAGTTTGAATTAAATAGACCGAGAATGAGATTTAGGGATCTCACTCCTAAAATAGGATATGCTAAGTTTGGAGGAAGATATTGTGATTTATCGCATGATACAATCCTAGTAAGTAATGTTGAGCGTGAATGAAGAAAAAAATTAGGAGAATATCAATTCGGGGAGTTGGTTTAAGGCTCATTACAAGTCCATGGATCTCGGTTGCTACATGTGGAAGAAAAGGAAGAACAATTACAATCCAATGGGGAGTCTCTGAGTTAAGTAAGTTTGTCATTTGTGCATTGTTTTCATTGTGTCTTGTCTAGTGTTGTCATTTTCCATGTCTAGTTATCAGTATAGCCTTTGTCATAGATGTAAAATGGGGAGAGAAGCATCATAAACATGGAAATGAGGTCTTGTAGGTGTGTTTTGTCTTATGGTTTCCATCAATGTTTTTGAAGGTGGTTTCCATCAATGACAAAGGGGGAGATTGTTGGCCATTGTGCATTAGTGTTGTCCTTTATGTTAAGTAAATTTATGGAAAAGGGTGTCACAGGTGTTGGGATGTTAGAATATAGCCTAAGTATGAAAGGTGTGGAAGGATTTTGCACACAAGGCATAAGGCGGGTGGATGCGTGTAGAAATATAGTAAAACAAGACATGCCCAGAAAGCGAAGAGTCACGACTTAGTCATTTTTCAGGTGAAGGGCTATTTTTGGACGTAGAGCGCAAAGCACACAATGACATGAAGACTTGTTAAGCACATGAAGAATATTTTAAGTGACTAGAAGATCAAGCGCCATGCAATTTTTTGAGGCTATTAATAGGATTAGATTGATGTTGTATTATTAGATAATCTATTAATAGAGCACTTGCATGCTTTTGTATTTATCATGTAAGGATGCATGTGGCTATTATTAACATGTAGCCTCTTTTGAGGATGCATGGGTGGTGAAAGTCCCCACCCCTATATATGTATAATTTTGATAGGTTAGTATCATCACTTTTTAATAGAGTTATGTTGCTAGTTTGTATGCGCACACGACTCATGGTGACATTATTATGTATGTAACAACTTCTATTTTTGACAACAATTAATGTAATGGGTCTTTATGGATGGATATTGATTTTAGGCACATCTATTATTAGTTCATGTATGGTAAGGTTAATCTTGGTTCTTGTTTGAGTATTCATGCTTAATGGTTAAAGATCTAGATCTAGTTTATGCATTACAATATACTTAATTATCTGTTATGGATCTAGAATATAATTATAATCATGCTAACTTATGGAACAAGATGACATAAAAGAGGAACCTGGTACCCTTGCGCACTTTGGGTGAGCACTCAGTTTTTGTTGAGTGATGTGCTAGCGTGCCTTAGGCTATTCGTGATAAAATCTAGGCTACATTTTGGTTCCATTGCGAGACCTATTTTTCAGTTTTTGTGAGGATGTTGCATGATGAAGACATACCGGTTGACCTTGGCCAATATTGAAGAGTGGTTAGACAATTTGGAAGAAGAATATGCTCACAGATTTAGCACTGGACCTATTTTAATGCACACATGGGTTGAACAAAATATGCACCACGAGATGTATGAGATGTTTCTTTGCCATTTTCCTATAGAGTTGTACCATTGGTTTTTCTTATGCTTAAAAGAGGAAATGGATGTTTCATACAATTGTTTGGATGTATGAATAATTTCAAGCTTGGTATGATGCAAATTTCACTTGGACATGTGTTATAGATCATTGGTTTCATGGTGTTCTAAATAGCTATATTCTAGAGTACGTAGTTTCTACTTATTCTTGTCTAGAGGTTGTTGAGTTCCATTTCATGCACGAACCCAAAGGATCATACTTGTTCGCGGTATCCCTTTAGTGATTAAGATCTTGATTGTGACCCTGGATTTGGAACAACATCCTATGGCTAGCTAAACCCCACCACGTGCGGGGACGGAGTAGGTGTGGTGAAAGATGACATACTTGGTGGCAGAAAGGCAAAGAGAAGAAATGTGTCTTAAGTTTAATGAGGCATGTGAGAGGGATTTAGAGAAGCAACGTGAAGTTGCAGAACAAATGGCATTTTGAGAGAGATGGCTCATGAAGGATTTGGAGCTCATGCAGAGGACATGGATATAGAGCATCTGGAACTCCCCATTTGGGTAAGCATGGTAGAGAACCTCTTCGACCTCAAATGAGAGCACACCACTGGGGACGACAAGTAACTTAGATGCGCATTTGATCCCTCTTGGTGTCCTAGCCCTTGTGCTTGGTTTCCTAGTTTATACGATAGTCAGTAATCAACAAACTAGTGTGGGCAATAGATTAGCAATAGATAGAGTTAATTTACCATCATATTCAAAAGTTAATTAATTATCATATTCATCTATGAAATGGCAAACATATTTTATTTTATTTGGAGAAGGTATACTTTCTAAATGCGTCTTCAACACAAAATGTGGGTTCGCAGAATGTTGGCATCGAGATTAGAAGTAACAAAACTTCGTAGACCATGTGGAGTTTAGTTTAGCAAACTATTGGAATACAAGGTAGTGCATCCTCTATGGTCGTCCGTACTTGTTATAGGAGGAGGATCAGATGGTGGCTTGGGATCTAGCGGTCCGGTGGATATGGAGGTGGAGGAAACACATGAGGTAATACATGTTATGGATTTGGTGGGCATGGTCCACACCAACCCCAACAGATCTATATGGAGATTTATCTATGTCTTCTAGAATAAAGAGGAATATAAGATGCAGCTGAGTGCATGCATATGTGTGAGATAATATGGCACGTGAAGGGGATTACATCTCTAGAGAGCAAGGCAAGTCAATTTGTAACTACATTACAAGGGCACACATATAGGGTACTGGAAGTACAATCCAAACCAGACTTTTGTAGACTATTCTACGTTGCGTGATGCTTTCTTAACTAAGTTCCACATACCTAAGTTCTAGTAGAAGAGCATCAACGCGCTGAAGGACATCAAGCAAGGTACAACCAAGAATGTTTGGGAGTATGATGCATGTTTCAAAACCCTTTTATTAAAGCTATCTTATGACATTCACCCAAGTCAACATGCTCAATTGTTGGCTGGAGGTTTTATCATGCCTTTTAGAAGGGTGCTCTCACACAAGACTTATATAGATCTACGTGAGGCACTTGAAGTAGCTATGTGCATTGAGGAAGTTGGAGTGTAGACACAAGAGTCATCCCATTTTTGGAGGCTCAGATTACAGAAATGGAAAAATAGTTAGAGAAGTTATCAGCTAATTCAACACATGATACACATAGTGGTATTTGGTGCACATATTGTGAAGTAGAAGGACATAATAAGGATAGTTTTCCTCATATTGGTACACATCATATTTCTAGATTGTGAGATTTGTCACTTGGATCATGATTCAAGTAGGTTACCATTGTTGCAACACACGATAAGGAAGAATGTGTCTTGTTATTACAATATTTGCAGGTCTACTACTCATGATACTAGAATTATAGGTTGATTGATCAGATTCATGATGCCATTGATACTGGTGTACGTCAAACCAACATTGCAAATAATTCTAAGGAACAAGGTGAGCATCATGAGCATAATCACAATGAAGGGTGCTTTGATGGAGGCCATGGTAGAGGTTAAGGTTATTGTGGAGGATTCAGTGAGGCCAAGGTCGCGGTGGTGGAAGGAGTGAATTTCCATGAGGAACATGTTATACATGTGGATCCCCTAATCACTATAGGTGCGAATGCCCTCAAAATATTATTTGTTCTTTTTATGGAAAGAACCATAACTATGAAGAATTCCCATACTTATATGAACACTTGAGTAAGAAGCAAAGTAGGACAAGGGTACAGGAATGGTTAGAGTACAACACATTGTGGAAGATCAATGGATGCCGAAGTTAGCACTTGATCTTGAGTTGGTACTTGTGAAGATCACTACACATGCCGAGGGTTGCACGCGCCAGTGGGAAGTCCAAAAATTCAAAACCCCTTAATTACAAAGGAGGAAGTATTGCATGAAAAGTATCTAGACCCTACGCATCAGAAGGAAGTATATCAAGAAACCATGGAGGTTATTAGAAGTTTTTAGGGTGAGATATAATGTTTGAAAGAATAGTCATGGAAGTTAGAACATAAGAAAACAATTGAGCTTCCTCAGATGGATGTTGATGATCTATGGGAGGTTTGCAAGATGTTTGTGACAAGAAAACATCATTCCTTTATTAGGGGAATGGCTAAGGAAAATGTCGTGTGCTAGAGTTGAGTGTGAAAGATATATTTTTCATGTTAACCTGCCTCCTCATAGTTTGGATTATGACAAGGAGATCACTCTAAATGTTGTTGTTGATGGATGGATCTTGAGTAACATTTTGATTGATACATGTGTAGAAGTGAATGTAATCACTTTAGATGCATGGATTTAGATGGGGAGACCACCATTGTAGCCATATTCAAATGTGTTATTTATGGAAAATAGGACTAAAGCCACGCCTGTTAGAGTTTGAAGGATGCTAGTATTACTATTCAAGGGACCAAGTTTACTAGGATTTTGAGGTCTTAGTGCTTGCAAGAGGAAAACAATTTTCTAGCATTACTCGGGTGCCCTTGGTGTTATGCAAACAATGTTGATTTGCACTTCAATAAAGGTTACATAAGTTTTGAGAACAAGGAAGAAAAGTCATCATTCCTTTTGGAGATGGAAAAGCTGCACCTTATGTAGAGATTTTGAGTGAGGAGGATTTGAACAAAATTTATGTGTGCACCATTAGAGATCTTGAAGTGCTTGAGCCATCAAAGGAAGGAGTTATCCAATGGGATGATGCACAATCCATGAGTGATACTACAAGTGTTACATGTGACAACTGGGCACATGGCACTTATGAGATGGTTGGGTGCGAGATAAGAAGTGCGATTACGTATGCATAAGTAGGTCAGTTGTGTTAGGAACTTGGGAAGCAACTAGTACCAAGGTACACTAGTGAAGGAAATCCTAAAGTGTTCCTGCACATGATGGAAGTTCAATGGACATATCATGTGGAAAGAAGGAATGTAGTTTATACTCTGCATGGGATGACACCACATTGGTGGATGGTTCACATGGATAATATTTTTGAGTGGCGAGAGGTGAGAATCACCTTCTCTCGTAATATTTCTCCAAAGAAATGCACCTACCAAGATATGTGAATTTCATGGGAAGGATGCTCAACACCATGTTCAGTAGTGTGAGAGACTCTGATGCAGAGGGGGCAAGAGGCCTTACCACCTTCACTATGGGTGCACCAGTTCTACTATACCTTGTGAGGCTACACGTGCATGCATGGTATGTCTATGTTGAATTGAATAGAGAAACAAGGAATTGACAGAACTGACTGCAGTATGATTCATACCTTTGACTATTTTTCCACTAAACCTCTAGTGAATGAGGCATTACAGTTATGAAGTGCTTGACTATGGGAGATAGTGTAAAGGTTGAGGAACTTATTCAGGAGTTACTAGGTGAATCAGACATGGAGGCACACTTTGAAGAAGAAGAGACATATGTAGAACAACTTGGGTGCACCTTCCTAGAAAGAGAAAAGGGTAAGATGGTCTACATTATTGATGATGAAGAAGTGGAGGTTGGATGTTGAACATATAGAGGGTACGCGAGGTCTTAGATAGTGTACAATGAGAAGGCACATGCCTACCATGAGCCTATGAAAACTAAGAAGGTCAATATTGGGACAAATGTTGAACCAAAGGAGGCCATCATTGGAGATTATTGGTCTGATTATGAGGTTGCTAAAATAATTGAGCTATTGCGTGACTACCAGACTTATTCCTAGGGGTTATCATGAATTGAAAGGAGTGCATGAATATTTGGGTGAGATGAGAATTAATTTAAAGGAAGGTGTGCACCGGTTAGGAAGAGGCCTTATAGGATGAATCCTAACCTACACATCAAAGTTAAAGAAGAAATTGAAAAGATGCTGAAATATGGAATCATTGAGCCCATAGAGGAATCAAAATGGGTTAGCCCTATGGTGATCAGTATAAAGAAAGATGGAAGAATCAAAACTTTGTGGATTACGGGATTGAATGATGCATGTGTAATAGATCCTTTTCCCAAACCTTTTACTAAAGATATCTTGGAAGGCGTTGTAGGGCACGAGATCTACTCCTTCACTGATGGGTTCTTTAGATATCACTAGTTTGGATTGCTTAAGAGGATCAATTGAAGAAAATTTCACCACCGATGGGGAAGTTTTGCATACCCAATTATGCCTTTTGATTGAAGAATGCACCTGTAGTATTTTCGTGCATTGTTGTGCAAGCATTCTAGGATTTCATTCATAAGTTCTTGTAGGTTTACTTGGATGATTGGATAATGTATGGGCTAGTGAAAGATCATTGTGATAATTTAAGGCTTATGTTTGAGAGGTGCCGACTCCTTGAACATTAAGAAGTTTTTTTTTCTAAACCTTTTGGGACTTTTCTAGGACACATTATCCATAAAGAAGGCTTGTTAGTGGATCCTGCTAAGGTTTCTGTTATTTTGGGCTTAAAGGAACCTACTAACTAGAGTGAGGTGCATAGATTCTTAGGGCACACATGATATTACAGGAAGTTTATCAAAGGATATGATAATATTGCCGTGCCCTTAGAGGAGTTATTAAAGAGTAAAGGCAAGTTCCATTGGGGTGAAGCACAACAACGCGTGTTTGAGACATTAAGGAAAGGCTTACTACAACACCTATTATGCACTTTCCTTCATGGACCAAACCTTTTCATGTGCATGTGATGCTTCTGGCATGGCCATTGGTGCGGTATTAGCCCAACCTAGAGAAGGTATTGTTGATCATCCTATTTGCTTTACAAGCGGAAATTGACACCAACTAAACAAAACTATACAAATACAAAGTGCGAGGCTTTTCCATGATCTATGTGTTGCATAAGTTTCGATAGTACTTGCTGAAAATGCCTTTTATTTTCTATACATATCACATGGCATTGAAGTACTTAGTAAAAATCCCATTTTTTGTAGGGGCATATGCCATTGGATTTTGTTATTTCAAGAATTTGACTTCACGGTGGTGGTTAAGCCAGAAAGAGTAATTATGGACCAAATCATTTATCAAGGATTAATTCAGGCGAGGATGCATAGAGCATTGAAAAATGTTTTTGGATGCACAACTATTTAGATTGAACCACGTGCCCTCTACCTTCAAAGATATTTTTTCTTTTTGTGAATGTGTGTCGCCCGAAGGGATGAAGAGTCTATAAAAGAAACAACTTGCTATACGCACCTCGCTTTATATGTTGATCAGTGGAGACTTATACAAACTAGGTCGGGATGAAGTTTTGCATCGGTGTGTACTTGAGCATGAAGCGTGAAGCTATTATGGAGGAGTCTCATGGTGGTATTACAAGTGGAAATTATACAGGAGATGCCACCGCGTGTAGTATTTTATTGGCTAGTTTGTGGTGGGAAACACTGTATAAGGATTGTAAAGAATATTACAAGGCATGTGATCATTGTCAATGCCTTGGAAAGCTGGGCATAGAGATGAAATGCCTTTGAGGCCTATTGTTAGTGTATAACCTTTTGAGAAGTGGGAAATTGAATTTTTGGGTCCTATTTCCCCCACGTGTATAAGATTGATCGTGCTACATCATAACTTGTACATATTATCTTACAAGGTGGGCAAAAGTAGCACCTACAAAGGATTGCATGAAATCTATGACAGTTGGTTGATGTGGGAAAACATTATCAATAGGTATGGATGCCCATTGAGTTTGACAAGTGATAGGGGTACTCATTTCCTTAATGAGACCATCAGGATATTATTGGCAAAATTTATGGTGGCACACCATAAAACAACACCCTATCACCCTCAAGCTAATGGAATTATTGAGGCTTTCAACAAGATATTAAGCCACACATTGACTAAAATTTGTGATGTTGGAAGGAAAGAATGGGATGATAAAGTCTCTACTATACTTTGGGCATACAGACAACCTACAAGAGGTTGAATAAGGCCACACCCTTTTAGTTGGTGTTTGGTGCGGAGGCCATTTCTACTAGTAGAATTCATGCTACCTTCTCTGTATATTACGTGCATAGGAAGTTTGGATGATGAGAAATCACTTGAAGAGTACATAGACAAACTAATGCAGTTAGATGAAAGGCACACTATAACACGATGGAGTTAGAAGACAAAGGGCCGAGAAAAGGCATGACATGATAGGAATATTAAGGATAAGAATATTGAAGTGGGACAGATGGTTTTTCTATATGATTCAAATTTTTTACCACCTGAAAGCTTAAAGTGCATTGGTTAGGGACGTATATCGTTACTTATATACTTGATTCATGCACTTTCCATAGTTAGAGGCGCTAGATGGGACATGGTTTCCTAGTTACTTCAATGGGAATAAGCTAAAGGCCTACTATAAATAAGTCTTCTTGGTGTTTGTAATAAGGCAATTATTGCCATTTAGATTAGGTTTCTCTTAATGCATTTTCCTTATATGTGTTTCCTTTCATCATTGTTATGCTTTGTCAATTTAGTTTGGTGTTTTGTGTAATAAGCGCACTTGTGCACTGTAAGTGAGTTACTATTTATTAAATTCATGGGATAAGGACCGCACATATCCTTAGTGTGGGGTGGAGTGTATATACAGGATACTTGGACTAAATTTGAATGCTCTCATAAGATTGGTATGCATAGAGATATTGTGTAGGTGCTTGAAGTCAAGGTGTGGATAGAGAAAGATTTCTCATGAATGAAGACCACTTGTGAAGGCATGAACACACAATGTAACATGAGGTAGGTTGCAGCAGTTGAAACTACTTAGTGAAAGGTGTAGTGGATAGGTACTTCGATGCTTGAAGGTGCAAAAAGTAGTTCTATGGCCAAGGAGTAGTAGGCGCGCTAGAAGGTTATGACTATGGTGTGGAAAAAGGAAATAAATGTCGAGTTAATGCTAAGTACGGTGGTAGGTGGAGATCAATAAATGTGGAATTTTTTTGAAAATCTATATAAGGTGGTGTTGTGAAATCATTTTCACCTTTTTGATAAAGAGCATTTGAGCAAGTTGTTGATGAGCGAGCTAGTGAAATGAGTGTGAAGTGCGGAGAGGTATGAAACAATTGAATTTGTCAAGATTATGCACTAGGGTGATTTCTACTCCATTTGAGAAGTGTTTGAGTGAAGCAGAGGCATGCGGGAAGGAAATTGATAGTTAGGGTTTGGATTTGAGCTAGGGCACACAATTTTGAGCTAGGGCACGTGGGGTTGAGTTGTAAAGCTCAAATCAATTAAAAGAACATACCTTTATAGTTGATATGACACCAAAGAAAGAACCTAGAGTGGTGACAAGGGAAGAAGTGAAAAGGTTGAAATCGAAGTAGAAGATTCCCCAAGACTAGGTTTTCTGAAATATAATACTCGGAAGGGGTTTTTATGGGCCTTGATTGGGATTCTCGCATTTGTCATTGCAAGGTTAGTGATTACAACCACATGAACAAAGATAACTAAGGAAGAATTGGATAAATTTCTAGTGGTGAAGACAACAAAGAGAACAACGAATGACATGGCCATGTATGATGATGTGGGTGAGAAATTGTTGAAAAAGGTGGATTTTTATAGTTGTATGAGCTCCCTATTTTGGAAAACCTAAAAATTTGTACCAGTGGTTAATGAGAAGAGTCCATGAGGACTTCTTCTATTTTTTGGGCGACGAATGATGATCACCATGCCCTTGATTAGTAGTTTGACATGACTAAGGAGTTTGGGTACTGAGTTGAGTAGCGATCTCACTGACAAAGAGGCCATAAAAGAAACTAAGAAGGTGCTAGGATACGATAAGGGAGTGTGTGGGATGGACATCCCTAAATTAAAGAAGTATCTAGTCATTTAGGCAACAACCCACCTCTTGATGAAGATAAACAATCAAGAGCATTGGTTGCAGGTAAACAAGGCCTTTGACACATGTGCGAAGAAGATGACATAAGGGGTAGTATATAATTTGGTAAAATTCATTACGAGACAATAATTTAGAGGAAGTGCATGAAGGTGATAAAATTAGCTTTGGTGCAATACTTCTATCACTTTTTTTTGTTTAAATTGGAGTGCCCGATGGGCCAAAGGATAATATGTGGTAGTACTTGAAGAGAAGAAACTCCTTGTTGAAAGGATTTCCAAATATACATGTGATGGATCCATGAGTGGACCCTTTAAATAGAGAGGAAGAGGTATGGTACGAGCACTTGTGTGCGCGGTTGAGGAGGAGGAGTGGAGAATACCTAAGAATTACCTTCGGTATTAGATAAAAAGAATAATTTACAGTGTGTCAACAAAATTTTCTATAGGGTGCTTTGGGATGAAGGATGGAAAATGGAGCCCTTGGTGTAAGCTCCCATATGCCTTCACTACACACTACTTCCAAGCATCTATACATAGGTTTTTAGACACACACCAACTGCTCTTCAATGCTGATAAGGTAGATTGTGACTACCACACACTAAGGAAGACTTACGTTTATCTAGGTAAGTCTACATACATTGAAAGGTTAATTTCATATGATATTAATATGAAGGATATGAGCTTGGCAATTGGAAAGTTGGGTGCGCAGCTCTGGTATATATACACAGAAGCCCAAGATGCAAATGGGAAGTATATGGAGAATGAATTCAAGCTTCCTGGAGTGCCCAAGGGAAAACACATGATACACACATTTAGAGGATGAAGGAGATACTTTTCCCCTTAAAGAATAAGGAGAAGAAGAAGAACTCTTGGAAGACAATGTTGGCTTGGTGCATAGAAATAAATAGCCAACTGTTGGAGAAAATAAAAATCACGAGGTGACCCCTCCATTGCAGGAACCGAATGCTGAGGTGTTGGAGATACACGCTATGAGATAAATGTAGAAAAAACTACTGAGGAAACTCAGTTTAAAAGAGTGCTAAAAAACAAGCGACTCAGGGCATGGGAACTTCACATCCCTTTAGGAGGTCACCTAGGACTTCTCTTGTGAAAGTAGAACCTAGAAAAGAAGAAAAGGCACAAGTATATTCCTAGGAAGGATGATGAGGAAGATGAAACTAGGGGAAGTGCGCTTACATACTCCAATATAGAATAAGGATACAGAGGATCCTCATGAAGAGGAAATGAAGAATGATGATGAGGAGTTGAAGGAAATAGAGATAGAAATAGAAAAGGGTGAGCCGTTAAGAGCGCCCCATACCACAAAGAAAGGCGAAGGACCGGTATTGGATGTAGTGCCGGATTCGAAAAGGTAAATAATCAATAAAGGGAAGGAGGAAGAGATATATGAGACACCATCTGTTGGATATGTGGATGACCCTAACAAGATCATACGTGCGTGGTTCCAAAGCACTTTGGAGCCTAAGGAATTATATGGATGAGAGCTCATGGATGCAGAAATGGTAAACACACGCACACACAAGCAATTATCTTAGACTATGCAGACTCATATGGATGAGCCTAATTTTGATGTGTGAAGAATCATGTTTTTTATGTAATGAAGAATGCACCCCATTTAAGGTATGTGAATTTCAAGCCCCTGGTTATGTCTGATGAGCAGGTAAGAAATGCTTTAATGAAGATATCTGTTGAGGTTGCGTGCGAAATATTGATAAGGTGAAAAATATTAGAATGTCTATTGGATGATAAGAAGGAAAAAGAAACATAAAATAAAATGCCGATAGAAGAAAAAGAGAGAGTTGAGGCAATGGAGCATTCATACTCACCATGGCCGAAAAATTGGTGATGAAATTGTGCAAAAGAGGCCATATTTGGGGGATAAAATTGTAGAAGAGTTTCCATCTGCTTTGCACTACTTACACATATTATTGCACATGTCTAGATGAGGGACCTCTCGAAATGATGAAACTAAAGGATGTTGCGAATAAGCACGAGAAGACCAAGGCCATTATAGCGTGGAAGATCACTAGCTATGAAGTAATGTTGTAGACCTTGAGGGATGAGTTAAAGAAAACATATTTGGATTTGAACATGTGTGTGGCCCCGATGTGATAATAAAGACAAGGAATATGGTAGAAGAAGATGAATTCTTACAGGAATAGAATAATGAAGCACTTGGGTGTGTGGAAAAACTCACACTAGTTGAAGAAAAGTGTGATGATTAAACTCAAGTCCCTCACAAAGACAAGATAAAAGAGATTGGGAACCAAATGGATGTCATGGACATAATGGTTTCAAGCATGGATAATGTTCTTAGGGTACTACAATATAAAGGAGAGGACATGATACTTGATGAAATGGAAGCAGTTATTGTCGACATTCCGGAAAAGAAAGGTAAAGCATTAAGTGAATGGAATGAGAGTGAAATAGAGATCAAGAGTGAATATCCAAAATTAATTTTACCTATAGAAGTATAGATGGCTCATCATTCTTTCATTCATTACTTGTCATTTATTCATGGAGATATAAGTCGGGTTACCCATTTTCGGGGATGTTAATGAATTTAGTGTGGGATAATGTTGGGCTAGTCAGAATATAGCCTAAGTATGAAAGATGTGAAAGGATTGTGTGTGCGAGCATATGTCACATGGATGCATGTGGAAATATAGAAGAATAGACATGCCCAGGAAAGCAAAGAGTCAAGACTTAGCCATTTTTTAGTGAAGGGCTATTTTTGGACGTAGAGTTCAAAGCACACATTGACTGAAGACATGCTAAACACATGAAGACTATTTTGAGTGACTAGAAGATCAAGTGCCATGTAATGTTTGAGGCTATTAATAGGATTAGACTGTTGTTGTATTATTAGATAATCTATTAATAGAGCGCTTGCATGCTTTTGTATTTATCATGTAAGGGCGCATGGCTATTATTAGCATGTAGCCTATTTTGAGGATGCATGGGTGGTGAAGGACAAGTCACCACCCCTATATATATGTATAATTTTCATAGGTTAGTATCATCACTTTTATAATAGATTTATGTTGATGGTTTGGATGTGCACATGACTCATGGTGACTTTATTATGTATGTAACAGCTTTTGTTTTACAATAATTAATATAATGGGTATTTGTGGGCTAGATATTGATTGTAGACACATATGATACATGTTCATGTATGGTAAGATTAATCCGGTTCTTATTTGAGTATTCATGCTTAATGGTTAAAGATCTAGATCTGGTTTATGCACTGCAATATACTTAATTATCTGTTATGGATATGGAATATATGTACAATCATGCTAACTTATGGAACAAGATGACATAAAAGAGGAACCTAGTACCCTTGCGCACTTCGGTGAGCACTCAATTCTAGATGAGTGATGTAGCGGCATGCCTTGGGCTATTGGTGATAAACTCTAGGCTACACGAGGTCATATGTGTCTCCATAAGATGTCACTACAATTCAAGTATGAAGGTTGATTGGTAGTGACAGGATTTGGTGAGTTATCATATTATCTTGGCATGATTCTAGATTGTATAGTCATTATATAAGTTCTACCAAGTTGAATGAAGGTTTTCATGATGTCAAACATGGTCCATATGATGTTTTAAGAGTGTCTAAGAGTCTATATGAGGTCAATATGGTCAAATCATAGTTTTTAATGGTGTGAAATAGTCATTCCAGCCTATTCTTAGCCCCGAAAAAATACATAATGGTATGGAAGTATGTGTTTTGGAGATGTTCAATCCTAAAAATCATGGTAGTAGCATGGTGATAGTATACATGAGCTGTATGATTAGTTTTAGGTCATTTCAAGGTTTAGTGGTGTTTCATGGTCTTTGGGAAGCAAGCAGGTGAAGAACAAACATGATTACATAGGTAAGTCTTAATGGATAGAGAGTTCTAGGAATATTTGAGCTAGATGGTGAGTATGGAAAGTGAGAGGATGTTTTCATGATGCTTCATCATAAGTTTCAAGTCGTTCTAAAGAATATTTTGCAAGATAAACTAGTTTTGGAAAAATCGGGTATTCTAGAGTGTGTTTTTGAGGTAAAAGTTGACCTTCTAATGCTCGTTGTGGATTGTATGTTTTGCATGGGACCTTGTGAATTTCAAGGTTATTTTTAATCTCTAAATAAGAAGGTTTAGCAAAAATAATGAGGTGGTTTGATAGTCTGGTTTTTATGAATGATCGTTAAGAAGATAAGTTGTTTTGAAACCCCAGTGATTAACTAAAATGTAGAATATTAATGTTATTCTATAGCTAATCTAAACTAGTAACAATAATGGAATAAATAGTATAAATTGGAATGCAAGTGCTAAATATTTTATTTTGATATTTAAGTGAAATGAAATAATGAGGATGTGAGAGATAAGGTACTAATCTGAAAATAACTTACCTCGCTATGTGTGCTTTGGACTTGAACAAGATGATGTGTGAACAACACATGATGTGAAGGTGTTACCAAGGAAATTGTAGAAACTAAAGATCGAATGGAATGGGGTGCACAGGAAATGACTAGGGAGCATGTGGGTGCCCTAGTCTGTAGTCTGGGCGCTCTAGTCTGTAGAAAAGCTCGGGATCTCGAATCGACAATGTTGCTAGATCTTCACAATATCTTAGTATTTGTTACGTAGTTGTCATTGTGACTTCTCTTATGTCACCATAAATATAATATGGAGATCTACATGCAAAACCCATACAAATCATCAAATCCCTAAAAATAAAGATGCATATGAAGGGGTTAAATTGACCTTAGTTGTCATAATGGACTTACAACTAAGTGTTTCACCACATTCCAAACCCAATGTAGTTTTGTGTTCTTGTGTGTGTAAATGTGTTCCTAGGTGCCCTAATGCAATGACGTAGAAGTAGGGGGCAAGTAACTAGATGTAAAAATTCAAATGGTGGATGGAATAGAATGAATACAACTCTTTCCCCTATGCTTTTGTGATGCATATGTAAATGATGCCAAAATGCATTCCTTTGCCTTAGTAAATAACTAGCTCTTAATATTAGATAGTTCACCCATAGAATAATGAGTATGCTATGTTTATATAGGGATCTCTTACTCAAATTTTGACACTAATGAGCCAACATGTTGACTAACACCTAGGAGAATGAAAGAGAAAATGACAAAGATTGACCTTGAATAAGTAAATGAGACTCCAAGTGTTACAGGACTAGGGAGCCTAAAATTAAGGACCGGGATGCCCATGGGCACCCCAATACTACCCTAGGTGCCCTAGTCAAAGACTAGAGATGACAAATGACTAAATAACAACACCTGATACTCCCTGAGAGATGACCAGAACTATGTAAACAATTGACAACTATGCAAGACAAATGATGATGACGACCGACTAACTGATGACAAGACTAGGGGATGGGTCATTAGTGAATAATTTTATTACACAAGATCCATATATAAAATAATATACTTGGCGGTATAAATGTAATAGTAAGTGCGTGATTTTTTTACTACACCTACTTAAACCTATCTCAAACCAACTTGGAGGAAATTGAGTATAATGAACCAATTTTGATTGGTTTTACAAATATGATGATTGAAGGTTGTAGAGGACTCCTCTAGATTTCTAGAAATTTAAGATATTGCTTGTGACTATATGTGGGACTCACTTTAAAATGCTTGTTTTTGAAGAAGTTTAGTTTTTGGAAAAGTTTCCAAAAGAAGGTATGAAACAAATTGACACTCTTTTAGCTAGGGACTTGTACTATATATTAAATTTGGTCATAGTCTATGTAGTAGAGAGCTGAATTTAACAAACTATTAAATTAATATATTCGGGATGCATATAAAGAACATTACAAAGGCTATTATTTAGCCATACCAATGTTAGAAAAATTAATATTTACATGGTTATTAGTTGTTTGGGTGATTTACCATTTGGTAAATCTTATAACTTATGATTGTATGATTAATAGAATATATTGTTACAACAACAATATATTTTTATTATACCTATAAATTATAAATGGGTTAGTTGTTTGTTTGACTTCCTATTTTCTAGGAAGTAGTTCTCCTATTGTATTGGCTATATATTAGCCAATTGTATTGTCAGCAATACAAAGAAGAATTAATCAAATTTCATGTATTGATTTGTTGTTGCTCTTAGATTTGGTATCAGATGAAAAGATGGAGAAATAGTTTGAAAAAGGGGCATCGTCATAGTCTATGTAGTTGCCCAAATTTATGAGTTTCATTTTCTGACAATAATAGTTTATCAGAGTGCATATTGGTTTTCTAGATATTTGCAATAGTTTGAGGTATCCTGTTTAGATCTTACTATACGTAGTCTTGCCATATTTCAAAACTTGGGATTGTGTGCAATTCAATCTCATTGATCTGACAGGTCCATGATCTGCATTTTTTCATGTAATATTTAATGTGGCATGTATATACTTTGGAATTCATAATGCATCACCACTCGGGTCATCAAATTAAACATCTCACTTTGTATTGAGTGGTGTTTCAAACATTTCAATAAGATTGCATATTTCTAAAACTATGGGATTTGGTGCCTATCTCTCCATCATCCACATATCTGTTATTTCTATTATATCTTAACCATGCACTTTAGGCGTGGATTGGTTTCACCCACAACAAAACTAGATTTCTTGACAATCGACTTGACTACACACATACATTTGTCTATTCCATGAGCATCAAAGGCATCTGTAATACAGAGTAATAGGATATCATCTCAGAAGCTCTCTGTGTGTGATAGCATCCATTTTCCTCACTCGAATCTACATACACACAAAAGCTAGAATTTCTACATTTACAAGCATTCATTGACACCAAGAAGGATATATTCTTTGTTGGAAGTGTAGCAAATCTACCTCCACGTAGGGTCCATTGATATGGATGTATATGCCAAGCTCCAATAATGTTGACTCAAAGATACTTCAAAGCCCGTAGTTGAAATATTATTATGTGAGTCTTTTATCTATCATTTTAGGTTGTGATTAAGTATTGTATTATAGTCCGTTTTGAAGTCAAAGTTTTTAATATTTGTATTGTCTTGCATATAATCTTAGTCTATTCCCTTTCGTTATGATA
This sequence comes from Taxus wallichiana var. yunnanensis, assembly GCA_018340775.1. Taxonomy (NCBI): domain Eukaryota; kingdom Viridiplantae; phylum Streptophyta; class Pinopsida; order Cupressales; family Taxaceae; genus Taxus; species Taxus wallichiana. The sequence goes on along the minus strand of CM031236.1, from coordinate 15,271,403 downwards.
CATTGATTCAATGTTGTATGAGGTGATCTTTAGGTATTAAGTCTAATTGAATATTTAGTATAGTTTGTTTACCATTTGTTTTTATATATTTTTAAAGTTTTCAAAGATCTATGAGTTGTTAAGTTTTGTTTGAATCCATTATATAGTTGGATTTTATGATAACCATTTGAGTCTTTATTGTTATTTTTTCCACATTACAACATTAAATAGAGTCATTGATATGGTGTCATCCATATAAATTTATCATCATAGGTGTCATAGTAAAGTCTTTATCTAAGTGTCATCACTCGTCAAATGTCAAATAAATGAATTATCATTTTTTTTCAATAGTATACGTCAATATATAAGTGATGTCACATTTGTAATATCATAAAGTTATAGTGTCAAAAGTCTCAAAGTCAAAAGTCAAAATTGTAAAAATAAAAAAATTGCCTCACTTTTCAATAATTGGACGCATTTTCACTTGTACGTGACGTCCATCTTGTGGGGATGAATTGTACACTTGAGCTTCATGTTCACATTCCATGCTTTGACCTAGTAGTGTCTTATTGAATGATGGAGACACCTGAGAGGCTGGAGGAAAACCCACGAACTCTCATCGAGTTGCCAAACGATGGGGAAAATTCACTAATTTGGTGGCATGTGTGTGTTTTTGCTTTGGAGTGGTGTGCCTTATTTCAGCATGCAACGTGTTTGATTTCAACATTTCAGTTTGGTGTGGTTTTTAGTGTGAATTGAAAAATAAGAACATGAAGTTCATTCATGTTCACTAGTATGTGGCTATTCCTATTTCCCCTATGCAAAAACATAGTGAAGAGAAAATAACACAATGAAATGCAAGCATCATGAGTCTTGATGAGGTTGAATAGTCAGATGTGTTCCTGTTCATACCTAGGTTTGTGGTTAGCCTCTGAAAACCATTGAAGGTTGTTTAAATGTGTTCCTGCTTGAGTTCCCACACTTGCTTAGGTCATATGTGTTCCCTAGAGTGACTGGTTGATAAGAAGATGATTCCTGAGCGTGTTCCCATCCTCGTCGGTCAGATGTGTTCCTTATTTTACATTCGATAAGAAGTTGATGTTTTCCTTCTTCACCTTCAGATCATGTTCGAAGATCATGAGCAAGGGCAACAGGATGCAGAGGAAGTTTGAAAGTTCTTTTGCTACCATGTAAACATTAAGGGGGAATGTTAGGAAAATTAATATTTACATGGTTATTAGTTGTTTGGGTGATTTACCATTTGGTAAATCTTATAACTTACGATTGTATGATTAATAGAATATATTGTTACAACAAAATATATTCTTATTATACCCATAAATTATAAATGGGTAAGTTGTTTGTTTGACTTCCTATTTTCTAGGAAGTAGTTCTCCTATTGTACTAGCTATATATTAGCCAATTGTATTGTGCAACAATACAAAGAGAAGAATTAATCAAATTACATGTATTGATTTGTTGTTGCTTTATTAAAACCAATAGGAAAACAACTTCTGTAAAATAAGAAGTGATACAAACAAACATCTTGTTAAAGGTTTTATGGGTGTAACAAAACTCTACGAATATATTATTGTTAAAACAATATATTATAATAAATAAAAATGTAACCAAAATATTTACCACACCATGAAAATAGATATTTACCATATGGTAAACTATGTGAACACTATATTCCTAACATTCCCCCTTAGTGTTTACAAGGTAGAAAACATTCACACTTCCTTTGCATCTTTTCGCCGTGCTTTAGCTCATGATCTTGGCACACAACCAACTTAAGATAGAAGAAATAACACATCAACTTCTTCTCAACCATACACTGTCGAGAACACATCTGACCGACGAGAATGGGAACACACTCATGAATCATCTACTTATCAACCAAGTCACTCTAGGGAACACATCTGACCTAACGATGTAGGAACTCAATCAGGAACACATCTGAACAACCTTCAATGATTTTACAAAGGTTTACTACAAACATAGGTATGAACATGAACACATCTGAATGTTCAACCTCTTCAAGACTCATGATGTTGTGTTTCTCTATGTTTTCATCTCTCCACTATATGTTTACATTAGGGAATTATGTAGGAATACTCACATACACAAGTGAACATGAACATACCACATCTGATCTTATTTTTCACACCACACTGAAATCCAAACCAAAATAAAATACTAAAATCAAACACACTGCATGCTAAAATAAGGCACACCACTCTAAAGAAAAAGCAAACACGTGACACTAAGTCGGTGAAGTGGCCCCATCGTCAGAATGAAGAGAGGTCACTGGTTGTCCTCTAGCCTCTGATGCCTCTATCCTTATGTGTCACGTTACTAGCTCAAACTAGATTTAGAATATGAAGCTTAATGGTTTCCACATTGTAATTTATTTTGTCTTCTCCCCACAATGTGAAATCATTTATTTTTGACGTCCAGGGTAACATCAAAAATGCATCCTTAAGGAACTTTTTTAATTTTTCAATTATTGATAATGAATTTTAACGATGACTCTAATGTTTGACAATGAGACTAATTTGACAAATTTTGACTCTAAACATGAACACTACAATAACATTAGGCAATTAACAATTATTTTGAGTAGAACTTTCACTTACACAATACAAAATAAATTTAACTAAGTATTTTTTTAAAATTTAAATGACAATAGTCACTTAATTAACCCATGAATTTAATAATGATTATTGACAATAATCACATACAAACCCAGTTTTCTCGACTAAGACTTACTAGACCAAGGGTTTTCTTGACTAACACTTACTAGACCAAAATAAGACTTAAGTAGCGATCTAAAAGTTAGAGAGGTTGCCAACCCGAAAGGTACAATAAAAGTCAACTTAGCATTTAATACAAAATAAAAACTCTTGTTTAATTTGACATAGATGCTTAAGAAAAAAACTTACTATATGCAATGGCAAAGTATGAAGAGGCCAGGAGAATGGAATACTTCAAGCTATCCTTATGGGCGAATCGATTCATGTGGATCCCAAGATGTCTTGAGAACCAACATAGCCGCATGCATGCAAAAGAACCAAAATTTGGCACATTTTTCCAGTATAACAATGAGCACAAGAAAATTTCAGTATATACAATGAGAGGGATTTTGGATCTCTGAGGAATGAACAAGAAAATTCCAGCGCGAGCTTCAAAGAACTGTCAAAAGCATAAATATCACGTCCCTATCACGGTGGAGAAGATCATGATGGAAAATTTGTAGATAACTGTGAATGAACAATTGATGCATAAATCAACGGATATTATACAATGCAGAGAATATAATGCTCATGTCAAGTGCTTTCTACAGTTGAATTCAATATTGGGTAGGTGAATCCTTATTTGTGTAGGTAAAAATATCATGGACACCAAATTCCACATGTAAAACACAAATCTGAGTCAGTTTTCAGGCTTAGATTATGTATGATATACTTCTAGAAGGTTGAAGACATCTACACGGATATGGATCCAAACAAATATGCAACTCTTCACCTCTTCTTCTATATTGCTACTACTTGACGCATCAGAAAAACATGTTGTGACATTACAACAATGAGATCATAGTTGAGTCGATGGAATTGGGTTGTCGCCAACAACACTACAACTCAAATGCAGATCCAATGTAGACAGATCCGAAGTTTCTGATACAATGGCCCAAGACAAAATAGAAACCAATCCAAATCTTGATCCACATCTGTGCAAAATGGAGAGATGGCAGATCCAAATATATTGGTTGATTGGCTTGTATGGAGATTTTGTGTGTGTATACTATCTCTGACGTGTCGAACCTTCAAATTATCAAATCCTCCTAAAACGACACAAACCTATTCTAATATTACAAGAAATGTTTATAGAAATATATTTCTCATAGTAATGAATTTCATATACGGGAAACTGAGACGAATACTATATTTTCCCAATTCAATCCTTATATTCTCATATCTCTCTGATACCAAATATTAAATTTAGTCAGAATCTATGCAACAGAGAGTCGAATGAACACAATATAAAAGTAATATATTCAGGATGTATATAGAGAACATTACATAGGCTATTATATAGCCATAAAAATAGGAAAACAACTTCCTATAAAATAGGAAGTGATACAAACAAATAACCCGTTAAAGGTTTTACGGGTGTAACAAAACTCTATGAATATATTATTGTTAAAACAATATATTATACTAAATAACAATATAACCAAAATATTTACCACACCATAAAAATACATATTTACCATATGGTAAACTATGTGAACACTATATTTCAATGATAGTTTAGATCATGGTTGAGGTCCTAAATGGAAAAGCGTTCCCTATTTATGAGGACTTGCTTTTGGGGAAATTTGAAGCATTATTTAGTAAAAGTGGAATTATAGGAGCTCCAAGTGGAGTTATGACTTGATTCAAAGTTTGTTTTATCTTGGTTCAAAGATATTTCTAATTATATATCAAACGTGTTTTTTTGATAAGGTATGAGAAATCTATGACATGTTCCTTAAAGGTCAAATCTGGAGGATGTCTAGTTAAGAAAGGTCTTGAGTTTCTTCATGAGGTAAGGTGAGTATTATGAGTTATTAATTATTTTTGAAGGTTTCTAAGTTCTTAGAAAACATTTCTAAGGGTTTTCCATTATTTTTTAAATCTTGTAAGTGTGTTTGGAGGTAATGGAGCAAGTTGACCTCAAGGCTAGTTCTTGAGTCCTAAAAGCTTAAATGAGCGATTCAAAATGGACCTAGTTGAAGGCCTACCACTTAGAGTTATAAAGAAACGTAAGGTGTTATGGAAATAGGATTCAAATATATTTCCAATGATGTATTTTTTTCTCATGATGAGGATATTTGATAGGTCATTCGACTCAATTTTTGAAGAAGAATGTTGTTTATTTTTAGAATATGATTGTTTAGGCTAGGAGATGGAGGTAGAAGATGAATGAGATGGATTTTTTGATGATTTATATCAGTTGTAGAGTTAAGAAGAATTAATTTTGTTCTTATTTAAGGAATTTTTAGGTCTTGAAAGTGGTAAAACAAGGGTGCAAACCAGTTGTGTTTCTAAAATTTCTTTACGAGCAACCGAGTGTGGTGAAGAGGAAAGTTTGTTTGGTTTGCATGTATGGATGTTTCATGAGCTCTATAAAGTGTGGATGTTATCTAAAGGTTAGTGTATTTACAATGAGTGGTTACATGCCACATATTTATATGTTCTATGGTGATTTAGAGCATGAACAATGAATATTGGTTCTTGGAAACAATTGTTTGGTGAAGGATATGAGCCTTCTTGAGTGAGTTATGAGGAATTTGATTGGTGAAAGATAAAAAAACCATGGATTATGTTGTTATGGAATATTTAACATGTGTGATGAATTTAGGATCTTGAATAATTATGGTGATGAGATTTGTGTTTTTGGTGATCCAGTATAGGATTTTGAGTTATTTTTGAGCTTGTTTGGTGTATTTTAACATGACCGAGCTACATGGGTCCACTTTATGAATGTACAAGAGTTTATTAATATATTTTTTAGTTATATTGGTTTAAATCCTTGTATAAGACCTTCCTATGATGTGGTTGAAAGAAGATAAGCATATAAAAGTGAAGTTTTAGTTCAAATTTGAACTTGTTGTCTTGAGAGGGAAAAGTGTGACCCAAGTGAAAGTGTGAAATAGGTATGAAGGCATATATTTAGAGATGAGGAAGTGTGAAAAATGCTGAAGATTTTTATAGAGCATGTGTGCAAGGGTTTGAATCCAAGAAAATTCCATGAAAGAAGAAAAAAGAGCGAGTTGAAGGAATGAGGGTTTGAAGAGTGTTTGAAGGTGTGTGAGATGAATTTGTGATCTCCATCAGTTGTGGAAAAAAATTCTTCAAAATATTCATCCAAAGGTGGTTGATTTGGTGCTTGATCATATTTTGGGGTTAGAGCATCCTTTTGGAGTTGGTGCTTCACTAAAGTAGGGGTTGGTGCTCCTTGTGGGTTGTTCACTAAACTAGGGGTTGGTGCTCCTTGCCTCACTAAATCAAGGTTTGGTGCTCTACTAAAATAGGGGTTGGTTATCCTTATGGGGTTGGTGCCTCACTAAATTTGAAACATGGCTATATAAAGTTTTATTTTAGTGGGTTTTATTCCCCTTGAGGGTTTCCCACTTAAATTTTGTGTCCATGTGTTATTGTGTTATTCTTGCATATGATTTGATGGTTGTGTTATATTGATCAATATTAATGAATAATCTATTGTGAATGGTTGATGAATGTTAATGGTTAAAATGGATGAAAATTTATATGCACATGATTTTACCCCCACCCCTCTCGGTGTGTGTGCTTCAACACACCCTTCCTCATGTTCCTCTTCACGTGCATGTTCCTCATGTTAGACTTCCTCTTCTTGTTATTTTTCCTTTTCTAAGACTTTGTGTTGTTATTCTTCATTTTCATGCTCAAGCTACTCTAACCCTTCTTCCTCCTCCTCTAGATCATGGATACAGTGAGGCTATTATTCCTCCTCTATGGGGTTAGGCCTTCACATGCTTCTCTCATGGATAGCTGGATAAACTTTAGTATGTGAATTTTTTCTTCTGTCACTTTGCCTCACGCATAATTTTTTGTGTTACATGATCTAGTGCACCCTTTATATCTTCTTCTTCTTCGAGGAGTGGGATCGCACTTGCAATTTGTAATCCTTATAATTGTCTTGTTTGATGGTGGTGGTGTAAGATTGATGTTGCACACTTCAATTACCTTACCATCCTTCAACTTGGGATTTAGTTAAATATAGACCCAAAAAGCTCCTTCCCTACCACCAATGTTATGATGGGGTTCAGTCCATCGTATCAAATTCCATTATTTTGATGTAGGGTGCCCTTGTCTCATTCCCATACTTCTTAGCAAGGTGTGGTAGTTAACATCTACCTTTTCCACGTTAAAATTGAGAGGTTACACATCCTTGATCCAGTTGACTATGATATTGATGTATTTGGTAGTGAATGCAAATGGTAGTTTGCACCAAGGCCCCATATCTTCACTTGCAATAATTTTTTTCAAGGAAAAAATGTTACATGACCGTAAACCTTACCTTTCCATCCAACTTTTGGGTATCTCCTAGGTACACATAATTCATTTTCGAACGTGTTTTGCATTATTTTATACCATTTATCTAGGTGTTCCTTTACGTATTAGATATTAAACCATTGCAAGTGTACTTGGAAAAATTTGTGACGAAGATCTCTTCTCAATTGGATGTTCCCACTTGTTGTCCATCGGTCCATCTAGACCCCTATTTCCCAAAACACTATTAACAACAGAATAGACCCCCATGTAATTTTCTCTCCCTTTTCTATAATGCTTTTTCTTATGAAAAATGAAATGTTATAATTGGTTCCTTACACCATCTTGTGCGCAATATGTAAAAAAATAAACCTCGACCATATTTTTTAAGGCATCTAATTTGCAGCTCACCAAGCATGAAACTACTTTTGTTCCCAAATCACTAATTTTATAACATTAAAGGTGAGACTTACCCTTTGATATTGAAGTTTTGTGGCTGTCTCTTCCACTATTTACTCATTATGCGAGATCAAGCACTATCTCCTCACCACTATCATGCAACCCTATTACTATGTTGATCAGCCTTGCAGTTAGGTGCATCCTCCTACCCACAAAGTAGAAATATTCCTCATGGACTTGTGACATCAACCATTGGAATAATTGATTAGGCTTACCGAAAAATGTAGTTCATACAACTATAGAACTCCCACACCTTCCAAGGTATTTCTCACCTTTTCATAAAGATTATCTAACCTTCTGCAAAGTACACTACATCATCTCTTTTAAGACATCATTTTGAATATATATTTCATGGCCACTGCGTCCCCAAATGGTTATATTCACTTATTTTGAACTTCCAAAGCTAAAATGAAGAATCCCATGTATCCCCAAAATCACTTCTTTTGGATACTTATAGACACTAAATCACACACTTGGGTACATTTCTAGCTCCTAAAAGCATGCTAGAATTTACATGATTCCTAAGCAATAAAACTAGTGGTTAACAATTATCTTTGGCCTCTTTTCTTTGTCTCTTGTTTTCTATTTGGTCTTATACACCCTCAACCCAATAAGAAATTTAATTATTTATATTTCATGGCTTCGAGATACCATGCCTAGCTAAGATAATAGTGCCTAAACACTCATGTCCCTCCTAGATGCCCTTGACCCTTTCTTACCTTACTCACTCTTTTTGGGTCTTTTTATCTTTTGGGCATATTTTTCACTTATGGTGTCGGCCTTTTAGTTATCAATTACAAAATTCAAACAAGGGAATCATATAAATACATAGTTATGTTTTCAAAATTAAGGACCAAGCACTAAGAATTACTATTATCACCTAAGCTTGCATTCCAAAGGCACTAAAGCACTCAAAAGGCATCCATCTAGCATGCATTCAAGGGACAAGAGGATGCATACTTTTTCATACACTACATAGGAAGGGGAAGTATATTCTATTCCATCTACACATGTTATACATTTATACATTCTAGCTAAAACCCATTATCAATACAACTTGCACAAGGCTATGCTAGGGTACCATTCACACACACACACACACACACACACACACACACACACACACACACACAAACTAGAACTACATGGAGTCTGAGATGTAGTGCAAAGCTCGGTTGTAAGTTCACTCTTCGGGTGACCGCCTTGGTTACTTTGAATCCCACGGTATACATTTTTCTATTTAGGTTTGATGTGGTTTGTGGGTATGTGTAGGTGAACTTATTTCTTGATAGGTTCTGAGTACCTTCGGCGATCCAGAGTGAATATCAGGTGATCAATAGGGAAAAACTATGAAACCTTTGTGACCATGATAGAAACCATATCCTAATCATTTTCACACGAATCCTGAAGTTCCTAGATCTAGTCACCAAGTGCCCAAACATCACTATCTAGTAAAAGAGGTGCCCATATCGACATTATTCATGAATTCAAATTTACGGTGAGCGATTCTGATGTTGTTTACATCTTGTTCAACACTTTACCTAATCTAGATCATTTCCGAGTTAAATGTGGACATCAACTAAGTCATCTTATCTCCCTCATTTTTATGGTTGCATACTTTACATGTTATTTTGCTTGTGTCATACTTGTATATTAGCAATTGTACATCATTTATTACAATACTTACTCTGAAATATTAGATTTAATTTAAATTAAATTAAATCAATAATGTATCTCACGAGAACCAGTCATTTGGTGCTTCATCTACTACCTTCTTACCCTTGGATGCTCTCTTTCTTTAGTGCCATAAGGTTTTTACCTTACAAACTTTGAATCTCCAAAAATATGTGCCCTAGGTTCAATTTGGACGTTACCTTATCGAAATGATTTGTAAACTCTTCAACTTTGGAATTATCCATAGAATCACAATTAATCGTTGTTGTTCTACTTTCTATTAGAAAATAACAAGAGATAGCTAGTGAATGAATTATACTTGTGCTTAGAATCAACAATTTGTAGAAAAGGAAAGAATATAGACTCATACACCAAACAATTTTATCTTGGAAAACCTCTAGAGGAGGAAAAACCAGTTGGGAAGGGAAATTGCTCTTTCTTCCCACTTTTATTGGCCAATTCAATAATAAGTATAGAAATTACAATAAGTATGAAAGAGAAGTAGATAATATCTCACACTTCCTCCCAATTACTTGCTTTCTCTGTCTCAATTACTCCTTTCTTCTACAAATCACAATTCCAACACTAAGAGCTTCTTACTCACTTGCTTCATGCTTCGATTCCTTTGTTCTCTTCCATAACATGCATTTATAGCCTTTCTCATGTTCTCCATGCACTGGAGAATGGGAAAGGTCATGCAGAAGAAGAGACATAGACACCCTTTGGAATTCTGGGACTATTCACGTCATATTTTGTTTTATTTCCGTAAGAGACAAGATTTCCTCCCAATGCGGACCACGGTCCCAGAGACCCCCCATTGCCTAGTGGGGAGGCGATTCTATAACCATCGCCACTGCACAGGGGTGGTGGTCCTATCCTAAGCAGACAAAACCTCTGTGTATCATTTTTTTCTTCTTTGTGTTGGTTGATTTGATAAAGTAGAGTCATTTTGGATCCCTATGGATCACACCTCCCCTACTTAGGAGGCTTTTGGTCCCACAAAATCTTAATGGGGGAGTAGATGAGGAAATAATTCCCTCACTTGCTCCTTCGGGTACCACCAGGCCTTCCTTGGTGTCTTTCCTTTCAATCAATCTGCCAAGACTCTTGTGGACCTCTCCTAGTCTCTCTGACCTTCTCTTTGTAGTACTACATCCTCCTCTAATTCACCTTGTGAGTCCAATATGCAATCCTCAATGGAAGGTAGCAACTATAGTTCTTCTTCTTCATCTAGCATGGATGGCTCATATAGGTGCAAGTTCTCACAATTTACTACTGAGTACATCCTCATGAATGATGGAAAATAAAGTTGAAAGGTATTTTCTCAACTTTGATCCAATATAGTGAAGGGTCCATATCGTAATGGCTTGAGCTTTTTCGTTCTTGACCTTGTAATCTCTCCTAGCTCAAGTGAAGCCAAACTCTATCTCCAACAAGAAGCTTATGTTTCCAACTATGTTGATCGTGCCTAGCTTTGTACTTGGCTTGAGATTTCTCTAGCTGTTCCTTGACTTTGAGATGGATTTTCTGGATCCTCTCAATGAATTTTTTTCTTTAGTCACCTCTCGTGTCTCGTGTATCCTTCTCATCTGATGTCCAACTATATGTCTAGCATATTTGTAGTTAGATATCCCAAAGCATGCTTCAAATGATGACTTCATAGTGGATGTGTGTACTTCCCGATTATAGGAATGTTGAATGTAGGCTAAGGAATCATCCCAAGTCCTTGGGTATTTGCTATTATACCCTCTGATCAATTGTACCAAAGTCCTGTTTACCACCTCTGTTTGTCCATTTGTCTGTGGATGGAAAGCTATGCTCCTTTGTAACCTAGTATCCATCTTGTCCCACAAAGTAGTCCAAAACTTCCCCAAGAACCTGGAATCCCTATCAGAAACAATAGACTTTGGCAAAGAAAATATCTACCACCTCATGTGCTTTTACTTGTCTTTTTACATGCCATAAGAATACACATCTTACTAAATCTATCAACAACAACATAGAGATATTAATGGCCATGTTTAGACATAGGTAATCCTCCTACAAAATCCATAGAAATGTCCTCCCATGAACTAGTAGGTATTGTCAAAGGTATTTACAAACCTTCCTTCCTAGTCTTAGGCTTGCTAGTACAACAAAGTTTACATCCCCATATAAAATTTTGATACTTCTTCTTACATATTGGGCCAATACATGTACCTTTTCAAGTGGGCTAGGGTCTTACCAACACCGAAATGTCCCACTACTTTCGAGGTATGTGCTTCCCTCATCAATAGAATTCACTCTTATTTTGGCATAAATCTTCCCCCATCGGTAGAGCAGCCCATCTTTGAGATAAAAATCTTCAATCCATGTCCTTTTAGCCCCTTGGGACTGCAACTACTGAAATGTCACCCCAAAGTCTTTGTCCTAGGCATATGCCTCTCCGTAAGCTTCCTTCGTGAAGGGCTCGATCTGAGAGATAGTGGCCAAACAGGAAAACTTCTCCTATGTGGGTGGCCTAGACAACATGTCTACCACCAAGTTTGTACTACCCTTCTTGTATTTAATCACCAGATGGAACTACTGAAGGAACCCCATCCATTTGTAGTTCCTTGCATGCTATAATTTAGACTGTGCTTGTAAATACTGGAGAGGTTTGTGGTCAGTGTGCACAATAGTTTCTTTACCCAACAAATAATGCTTCCATTTTTTAATTGCCTGAACTAGTGCATACATTTCCTTATCATATATTGAATATCCTTTAACTGCTGAAGTGAAAGTTTCAGAATGATAACATACGGGTTTACCTCCTTGAAGCAACATTGCACCCATGGTGTAATCACTGACATCTGTCTCTACTTCAAAAGGCTAGTGTAAATTAGGAATAGCAATCTATGGAGCATGAATAATCTTGTATTTCAATAACTCAAAGGATTTGTCTTGTTCCTTACCCAGTCAAAACCCTTACTCTTTGTGCCACTGTGTGTAGAGGTGCTGTAATCGCGGAGAAGCCCGAATGAACTTCCACATGTACTATACTACTCACACAAAAATCCTAGTATCTGTGGCTCCTGTTGGTGTTGGCCAATTAGTGATGGATTCCACCTTCTTTGGATCCACTCGTAGCTCTCCTCCTCCAACCATGTGCCCAAGATAGACAAGTGACTATTTGGAAAATTCACATTTCTTCATATTACAAAGCAACTATTTCTCCTGAGCACTTTCAAGACTTGTTGCAAATGAGTTAGATGTTCTTCCCATGTGGCACTAAAAATCAAGATATCATCTAGATATATAATGACACATGAATCTATGAAATCCCACAATACATCATTCATCAATCTCATAAATGTAGCGGGTGAATTGCATAACCCAAAAGGAAGTACTAACCATTCATACAAACCCTGTTTTGTCTTGAATACCATCTTCCATATATCCTCCTCCTTCATTCTAACTTGGTGATAACTTTGACTTGAGATCCAACTTCATGAAAAATTTGGCATGTTTGAAGTTGGTCGAAGAGACCATCTATGCGGGGAAGTGGATATCTGTTCTTTATGGTGATCTTGTTTAAAGCATGGTAGTCGATGCACATTATCTAAGAACCATCCTTCTTTGGCACCATCACAATAGGCGAACCACATGGTGAGGTGTTCGGATGTATCATCCCTTGGTCTAGTAGTTCTGGATTTTTTTCTTTACTTCATTACTCTCGAGAAAAGATTGCCTTTACAACTCGATGTTCGGTAGAGGGGATTACAAATAGATGAATCTCATGCTCTACTTCCTGTTTTGGTGGTAACTCATTAGGAGCCTAAAATACTTCCTAAAAAGACTAAATAATACTATCCAAATCATTGCTACATTTTGGCTTATGGCACATGCTTACTGCGCGATTCTTTAAGCGGTATGTTGTTGTTTTTGTTCTTTGTTTTGTTTGTGCAAATGGTTTGCTTTTGTTTAGTTTCCTTCCTTGTCGAGTTTTTGTTGGGCTCTTTTGTGATGATCGCAGTTGTTTTCTCCGTTAGTGGTCGGCGGAGTACATTGTTATCATTTTGTGGCCGGACCCGCTGCGTGTTTCTTGTTTGATCACCGTTTGTCAGGTGTTTATTTCTTGTTGTGTTGTCTTTGTTGATTGTTTCTTTGCAGACTGCGTTCTGCACTTGGTCCTTATTGTTATATCAGGATGTTGATCCTTTTTTTCGAGCTTTATTTTCCTATTCTGGCTTCTGAGCCTTGCTGTACAAGGGTATAGTCCCTTTCAAAAACTATTTGCCAATAATAAAAAAAAATACTATCCAAATCATGATTTCTCTAGTTATAAATCTCTGTAACTTCTACCCCATCTTGTCTATCCTTTAATAAAAGTAAACAAAACTTATTATGATTTGCCTAAATAAGTCATTTTTCTTGGTTAACACTTACCATAGTAACTTTTGTGTCTTATGTTGGTTTGCCCAGGATGTTGTGGCTGATCCCATCCTTGACCCACTATTGCACGAATTTTCCCTCCTCATAAATATAACATCCCTAACATACAAGTAAGGACTCCCAATACAACATAAAAAGCATCAAGTGGAATAATGTCAAACTTCAAAAACATCAATATAGTGTGAATTTATCCCAAAATTGACCTTACATCTTCTTGTTATCTGAATTTCAACACCCTTCTTCACCCAACCCAAAGAATAATGGTGTGGATGCTCGTAAGTCTCAAGACCGAGCTTCTTTACAACTACTTCAAATCAAGTTAGGCGAGAACCGTATCAACCAAAGCATTTACCTTAGTTCTCTTGATCTAGATTTTGATCTGGAATAGTCTACTCATCTCCTCTTCCTAGCTGTCCATGTTGGTGGCCGTGCATCCAAGCCTCTCATCTACATCAGAGTCATCTTCGATTTCCACCTCCCCTTCTTCTTTCACAAACTGTCATGGATTTCATTGAGTCCTTGGTTTGGTTCTTGAGATGTAACTCCAGATGAAAATTCCAACATGTAGCATCAGTATGACCATTGATATCACAGTTCTTGCAAAAATTATTGGGATATTTACAAATATTTAAAGTAGTGGTAGCTTGTTTACCTTTCCCTTTCCACTTACCCTTATTACTTGTTTTCCCAAACTCTTTCTTCTGCTGATTTGTTGACTTCTTTTCCTTTGGCTCTAATTCTCCTTTCTTCTTTTCATCATCTATGTAGTACGCCTTTATGCATGGTTCGTTGAGATCTTTGGGCTTTGTGGAGATGACTTTTCTTTGAAGGTGAGTGTGAAGTCCTTATAAGTACTTGTTTAGAATATCCTCATCTTCCAAGTCCATGTTAAGCAACATGGCTTGCCTCTGAAACTCTGTAGTATAGTCCTACACACTTTGACCACTACCTTGTCTAAAATACTACCATTTAATCATTTGGTCAGTCTTATGGCCAATAGGATAGAAGTTAGCTCTAATTAATTCTTTAAATTATTTCCAATATTTCACAATAGGATGCTTCTTCTTTTCACAAGTGGCTAGATGGGTTTCCCACAAACTAGAGCATGTCCCTCCATTTTGAGACATGCAAAGGTGATCCTCTGTGCCTTAGTGACATTATGGACGCTAAAGTAGACTTCTAACTATTTTAACCATTTATCAAGCAACTCTGCATCTACTTTTCCTTCAAATATTTTAATCTCAACTTTTGTTTCAACTTTAAAAGGAGTATGATCGGATTTTACCTTTTCTCTTGGAGTATGATCGGATTTTACCTTTTCTCTTGTGTTAGAAGTCTCTTCTTCATGCTCTTCCCCATAACTTTCCTCATGGTGGCTCCTTCCTATGCCAAAATTTTCAGCTAAGCCCCAAACCACTGAGTCCATGGAGTCTTGTTTGATGAAGTTGTCTTACTCGTAAATCAACAAGCTCTTCTTGCCTTCTAAACATCATATCCATCATGGTTTCTAGCATCTCGATTCTATGGATGAAGTTCTCTTCCTCCATTTATCCCGAATTCTCTGTTTCCACTTCTTTGTAGAAATTTCTAGATCGCAAGGTAAAGCCTCTTCGCCTTTAGATCTCATCATTGTCCTACAAATCCAAGAATGAATACCACAGATCCTGGATAATTGTTTACTTTGATACCAAAATGATTTGTAAACTCTTGACTTTGGAATTATCCACGAATCACAATTAATTGTTGTTGTTCTACTTTCTATTAAAAATAATAGAGATAGCTAGTGAATGAATTATGCTTGTTCTTAGAATAAAAAATTTGCGAGAAAGGAAAGAATATAGACTCATACACCAACAAATTTATCTGGAAAACCTGCAAAGGAGGAAAAACTAGATCAAGAAGGAAATTTCTCTTTCTTCCCACTTTTATTGGCCAATTCAATAATAAATATAAAAAATTACAATAAGTATGAAAGAGAAGTAGATAATATCTCACACTTCCTCCTAGTTACTTGTTTGTTACTCTCTCAATTATTCCTTGCTTCTACAAATCACAATTCCAGCACTAAGAGCTTCTTACTCACTTGCTTCATGCATCGATTCCTTTGTTCTCTTCCATAACATGCATTTATATCCTTTCTCATGTTCTCCCTTGTGCACATGATAATGGGAAAGGTCATGCAAAAGAAGAGACATGGACACCCTTTGGAATTCTAGGACTATTCGCGTCATATTTTATTTTACTGTCCTCAAAGAGCCGGACCGCCTCCCAATGTAGATCGGTGGTCCCAGGACCACCGCCTAGTGGAGCGGTGGTTTTATAACCACCGCCTCAAGTGGAGGCGGTCCTGTCACTAAACAGACAAAACCTCTTTGTATCATTTTTTTCTTCTTCATGTTGGTTGATTTAATAAAGTAGAGTCATTTTGGATCCCTAAGGAGCAAGTGAGGGAATTATCTATATACTCTTGACTTGGTATTCATTCACTAGGTTCTATCTATAATACAAATAACAAATATAACTAGCAAATCATATTCATTCACTAGCTATCTCTTTTACATTTGTTCTACTTTCTATTAGAAAATAATAGAGATAGCTAGTGAATGAATTATGCTTATGCTTAGAATCAAAAAATTGTAGAAAGGAAAGAATATAGACTCATACACCAAAAATTTTATCTTGGAAAACCTCCAGAGGAGGAAAAACCAATCGGGAAGGGAAATTGCTCTTTCTTCCCACTTTTATTGGCCAATTCAATAATAAGTATAGAAATTACAATAAGTATGAAAGAGAAGTAGATAATATCTCACACTTCCTCCCAATTACTTGCTTTCTCTGTCTCAATTACTCCTTGCTTCTACAAATCACAATTCCAACACTAAGAGCTTCTTACTCACTTGCTTCATGCTTGATGCCTTTGTTCTCTTCCATAACATGCATTTATAGCCTTTTTCATGATCTCTGTTGCACTTTGGAGAATGGGAAAGGTCATGCGAAGAAGAGATAGAAAGTTTTAGAGATTTTCTATATTCTCGTATCACTAGTATCTCTATCTACTATTTGGGAGGTGTGGTACCCAAAGGAGCAAGTGAGGGAATTATCTCGTATGTGATAAATATCCAAGAACGATCGAAGGAGCCATCATTATGATCCATAGGGATCCAAAATTACTCTACTTTATCAAATCAACCAACACGAACAAGAAAAAATGATACATGGAGGTTTTGTCTGTTTAGTGATAGGAACGCCACCCTGCTAGTGGCGACGGTTATAGAACCGCCGGTTTGCATTGGGCGGTGGTCCTAGCTCTTGTGGATAGAAAATAAAATATGACGCAAATAGTCCAAGAATTCCAAAGGGTGTCCATGTCTCTTCTTTTGCATGACCTTTCCCATTCTCCAATGCACGAGAGAACATGAGAAAGGCCATAAATGCATGTTATGGAAGAGAACAAAGGCATCAAAGCATGAAGCAAGTGAGTAAGATGATCTTAGTGTTAGAATTGTGATTTATAGAAGCAAGAAGTAATTGAGACAGAAGAAAGCAAGTAATTGGGAGGAAGTATGAGATATTATCTACTTCTCTTTATACTTATTGTAATTTATGTACTTATTATTGAATTGGCCAATAAAAGTGGGAATAAAGAGAAATTTCCCTTCCCGTTTGGTTTTTCCTCCTTTGGAGGTTTTCAAGAGATAAAATTGTTAGTGTATGAGTCTATATTCTTTCCTTTTCTACAAATTGTTGATTCTAAGCACAAGCATAATTCATTCACTAGCTATCTCTGTTATTTTCTAAAAGAAATTAGAACAATGACAAAGATAGCTAGGATATCTAGTTATAGGAATTGTTTGTTGGTTATTTGGTCTTCCTCACTGCTTCCTTCACACATAATTCACTCTAGTTCACAAAATATCAACTTTGCACAAAATCACATAGGACCTCAATTCACAAGTCGTAAGGTGAGGGGAATGACTATGCTCTTCACCTTTATATATTTTCAGTTTTCAAATGCCTTTAATGCTTTTCTAGCTCATTTCACATGTTGGTCCTCAAATCATACCCCATGCTTTGATTGATGACAACTCTCCTCTAGGGAAGGGGGAACTTTTTGGAATGGTGGTCGACCAGGTGGTAGTGTGTAGTTTTGTAGATGGGGAGTGGTCTAGAAATTTCCTTGGGATTAAGCCTTATAATGGTTGAGGGCATGTACAAAGGGGATGTCCTATTCCTGCTTACTTTTGGTCTGCCTTGAACCGGTGGTGAGAGGGCCCTTGCGGTTTAACCCGGATGCAAAGGGAGAGA
The DNA here is from genome assembly GCA_018340775.1 of Taxus wallichiana var. yunnanensis. Lineage (NCBI taxonomy): Eukaryota > Viridiplantae > Streptophyta > Pinopsida > Cupressales > Taxaceae > Taxus > Taxus wallichiana. Next base: position 15,253,497 of record CM031236.1, on the reverse strand, counting down.
TGGGATATTTTTCACTTGAGTTATTTAAATGATGGATTAGTCTAGGATAAACATGTCCATGAACATGAAACTTTACTCTCACGAGTTTTCACACAAAGTGTTGCATATATCTTACCTCACACTGGACACACAGTCTATAGACAATAGAATTTTGGTTGCTCTTTCACTCTCTAGATAAAATATAAAGGGAACTTTCAATGATAGTTAGAGACATAGAAGAAAAGGTAAAAAATGGAAGTATGGGGTAGGATCAATTGTTTTGTTTTAATGGAGGTTTAGAAGGGGAGGAAATTACATTTTTATGACCTTGATAGAGTAGTGTTCCCATGGAATGAATCCATCCTTAACTATGATGCTTGAAAATAACAATCAATTTAACATGATTTGTGAAATAACATTTGCATTCATTGATACTCAATTAGCACAAATGTTGTCTACAGTCTTCCCAATCCTAACTACAAATCATGGAGTTAGAGCTAAGATAAAACACTTGCTAGATTTTTCTTATACACCCAAAAGACCCTTAAGGGATAACAAGAATTCTTCAAAATTGATTTCGCTTTATAGGATTTTACAACTGAGCTGAGCTATTTCCTAATATACACTATTATGTAATAGTCTTACAGTGACGAAGAATACAATGACTAAGAAAGACCCTTGTGTACTTAACAAAGTAAAGCCAATGCAAGATAGTATAAAAACAATATTGCATCTTTCATTCCTTTAAAACATAAGAAAGGGAAAGTATAACTTGATCAATCACAGAGAGATATATTCATGTAAGTTATGGCTAGGGGACACAAACAAATGCCCTCAAAACATGCTAATGGATATACAACGCAACCACCTTAGCTCTTCCTTACAACTATCTATACAAACAACTACTTTTCAGAAGCTAGAAACTAGAACAAAAAATTGAACTTAATAAAAAAAAATCTACAACTAACCCCAATCCACCTCCTCGCCAAAATGGCAGACTATTACAATATATAGAAAATGAGAGAAAGAAGAAAAATATGATTTCCCTCTTCACCCACTAACATGATGCATCAAAACTCTGCAAAGGAGCATAGGCATCCTACCAAATTCATTCATACCTTCTATCTTGTACATTAGAGAAGAAACAAACACCATACTTCATTAAGACGGGTGGTTGACCAACACTGCAATCTTGAAACTTGAATACAAAATATGTTTTCTACTTTTCTCCCACTAGATGCCATCAATTTATGAATTTGATGGTTTTAAAGTGAAGATCTTGAAGAGACCTTTCCAACGATATAAATTTTGCAAGATTTAGAGTAGTGGATTGAAAGATATGGCCCTCTGAAGTTTTACATGTTGGGATGCATAGAAATGTGACATGTGGCAGCCTTTGATTAGCTTGGGGAATGTCTCTGCCTTTTCCAGTTTCCATGTTTTGGTATTTTATTGGATCTCTAGTAGGGCTTTGCTTCTTTTCTTTCCTTTCTTTTCTTTATGTGGGCATGTCTCTTCCTTAATAAAAAGTGAGCTAATAAATCAACACCACGTTCTCCCACCTTGTTAGATTGTCCTTTTCTTTGACTGAAAATGGTGAAGCAAGAGCTAATAGAAAATATCCACATTCCCGCTCTCACAAGATTCCTTGCATCGTGTTTTTTTATTAGTTTAGCGTTCGCGTTGCAACCTTTTCCTTTTGGGGGACTTAGAAAATTTTGGCTTCATAAAAAAGTTTCCACGTATCTCTGTTGACCTTGCTGACTTTTTGACTTAATGCACCACCACGCTAATCTTTGAAGCATGGGAGCAATATGAAAAAAAAGATAATTAGCTACAATTATGGGGATCCTATGAAAATACCAGCTCAATCCAAGGAACTGGATTGAGCACCAACATAACCTACCACTACTTTATAGCTTTAAATGTGATGTTTGTGTTTTCTCTCTCTTTCTAAATTTTCCCACTTTTGTGTGTGGTCATCATTAGCCTCTCGTGTGTAGTATTCTATAATGTTCTAGCACACTACTACTTCTCAAGTTACAAATACTCTTGCATACATCTTCTTGTGGCACACACATTCTTCGTCCACACCACTTGCCAAGTAGTTTCTCTTATTGTGTTGCCTCCCTTGCGTTATGTTGTGTGATTTACCAACTTTCCTTCACACAAGTAAGCATCCTTCACAACTTTGAGCAGTTCACCATTAAACACGCCCTCACGCCTTTCATATCTGAGCGGTTAATTATGATCATGAATATACACGTGTATTGAGATTTATATGGCGTACCCAATTTAAACCTTGTGCATCTTATCCCCTACCCCATATTAAAAGTATGCACGGTCCTTTATGCATCAATCTAGAATAAATAACATCAACTCTACACACAAACACACTTATTACAAAAAAACAAAACAATATAGAAATTGAAATCTAATCTAAATAGCAACACTTCCTTATTAGAAACATAATGAAAGAAGCTTATTTATAGTAGGTCTTCAACCTACTCCCATTAAAGTAACCAAACAACATTGTGCCATCCACCACTGTAAATGACATGTGTTTGAATCTAGTATCTTTGTTACTTTGAATGGTCCTAACCAATGAACTCTGAGCTTCCTTGGGTGGTGCATAAACTTTGAATCATAGAGGAGTATCAATCCCCCAACTTTAAATTTTTTGTTCCTGATATGCCTATCATGTCGGATTTTTGTTGTTCCTTCTCTATCTTCTTATTCCATCACGTAAATATGTGCCTCTCATATAATTATATTAATCATCATGCACCCTTCTATTTATTGTTTATCATCAAGTTCTTCTATCGCATACTACGCAGTGAGGTTTGCATGAACTCAACAGAAAAATTACCTCTCGCACCAAACACCAACTTAAAGGGTGTTGCCTTGTTTAACCTCTTACATGTGGTTATGTATTTCCATAGTACAAGTGATACTTTGTCATCCTAATCCTTTCTTCCTATATAAAAATCATTTTCGAAGTGTGTCCCAATATTTTATTGAAGGATTTTGCAGTACCATTGGCTTATGGGTGATAAGGAGGAGTCTTATGTCGAGCTACCATAAATTCAGCCAATAATATTATAATAGTATCATTCAAGAAATGAGTTCCCATGTCACTGGTAAGGATCAATGGGAAACCATACTTTCTTATTATATTCTCCCATATGAAGTGTGTTGTCATGAAATATTTAGTGGGTGTGGTTTATTCCCATCGTGTCAAATAATTTGTGCATGTGATAATACATTGCATTCTTATCCTCTATGAAACTAGTGCAATTAGTTCAACGAAATAAATTTCCCATTTTTCAAAAGGTTATGCATTTGTTATGGCGTGTAATGGCATTTCATCACAATTCCTATTATTTGTGACAAAGATCACATGCCCTGAAAAAATATTTGGTACTCTTGCACAATGTCTCCCACCAAATTCTTGCAAGAGTATCTTACACGTTGTACCTCACCCGCATAATGTCCCTTCTATCCCACCATGTGTTTCCTCCATAATTACTTGGTGTTCATGCTTCAAGCCACTATTATATTTGGTCCATATTGCAAATAAATAGAACACATAAAAATTGAGAATTCAATTTATTCGGGACATCTTATTCATGATTGATGATATATATATATATATATATATATATCAATTAACCCCTAATGATGGAGTCAAACATGATCTTTAATCCCGACAATATCAACCTCATATTCCAATATCTATTTAACATCCATTTATTATCTCACACAACTTTAGCTACATGTTTTTTCCACACAACTTTAGCTATGCGAGTTTTCCTCACAACTCACTATTATACTCATAAAATAATCTAACTATTACAATATTATATTATCATTTAGATAATATAATTCCACTCACACATAATTAATGTTCACAATAACTAATGATTCCTAAAATTCACCCCTTTAGTGTGAACATGGGCCAAAGCGAAATGAAACCAGAATCATATGCCAATGCATAATTTTAGGTTTGTATACAACTAGTCTACTCTTGTTGTATGGATCTTCTTTGCACATGATCACTACTATGCAAAGAACGCATCCCACATTTTCTCCACATGAATGCAATGAATGTTTCATTGGCCAATCATATTCATAACCAAGTACAATATTAAGAGGATCTCTACATCATAGGATTAAAACAGCTTAGCTACCATCTTATACAATTGTCTCACTATTTTGTACCTTCCACACCATATCACACGTAACCTGTCAAGAGATTACATTAGGAATGCTCACACATTCCAAGTGAACAGGAACATGTTGAACTCATTTGCATTGGTTGGTGTTATCATTTATGTCACATGACATTGGTGGTAAAGGAGGATTGAAATGTCATGAAGGTCGGTGCCCACTTTGGAGGTATGGATATGTTTGGTGTACTATGATCAAGTGTCCCACATGTTTGAATTGGTGTCTCAAGGATGTACAAGGGATTCTACGGTGATCATCAAGTCATGTGTTGTAAGTCATAGTTGGAACTAGCCCATTTAGGCCTAGTTCTAGAGCATAATGAGGTGTATGAGGTCAAAGTAGGCCATGACAAGCCTATTTAAGCATGGGAGGAGCCTAGGAACACTATCTAGAGAATTTATGAGTATTTACTGGGTCATATACTTCATCTCTTGGAGGTAAATTTGAGGTCTTCACTACGACTGCCTTTTAGATCTAGAATCGGAGGCGTAAACAAATTAGGTCGGTATTAATTTTACAGATAATTTATGAGCGATAAAAATATGGAGCATGTATAGGAAGGTATTATAGTGTTCTATGTAAGGTTTCATAAAAATTTGAAGAGAATTGTTGAATATATTCAACTTTTACTAAAAAAGGGTTAAGAAAGAAGGGCTAAAACAGTGACCTATATTCTTAGCACTCAAAAAAATTGAAAAGCATTCTTCTTAGATAAATCATAACAAGATTTTTTTAATATCATTTAAATACAAAAAAAATTCAAAAAAACTGGCCAAAATGTGGAAGAACAAGAAATTTCTCTTCATTTTTCTATCATTGTTCAAAGTTTCAAACCCTCATCTTGAAGCAATGGAAACAAAATCAGTTTTTTAGCCTCAAAATAACTTGTAAATTCATGAAAACCACTCAAGGCTATAGAGAGGTCCTCATAGTCCAGGTTGGTGGCATTATTGTTTCTCAAACATGATTTTTCTCACGGATTTTCCATGTTTTGAAGAAATTTGTCTATACAGTTATGATTAGATGGCTCCAAGATGAATATTCTACTGTGAAAGCTTGTAATAGATGTAGTATTAATGCTCATGAAGTGTTTTAGACAATTACCTTGCATATTTTTCATGAACACAATCAACCTTCCTCTCCTACTGCTAAAAGGACTCTCAAGCCAAATCAATCATGGTGTTTGAAGAAGGGGTTTTACATATAAGCTTGATTTCAAGTTGATAAATGGTTATGAACACTTTTATAGGTTCAATGTGACTTGATGGAGCCCATGGTTTGCTCTGGTGAAAAGGTTTGAATTATATGTCTCATTGGTCTTCAACTCATATAGGTCTAGTCAAGAAGATTGAAATCGAGTTGCATTTGTGGATTCCAATTCATAACCCATTCTTTCAAGTAGTTGGAGATGGTATAGAGATATCATTTGAAATATTGGTGTAATTGGCTGGTCATATGTGTGAATTTATGTTAGTGATAAGAGTCAAAATCAACATTTTTCTTTGATGCCTTAAGAAACAAGTGCACCTAGTCCCGAAATGTCTATTTTTCATGACTATATTCTTTGAGTTATTGATTCCATTTGGTGTGGTAAGTTGAATAAGGAAAGGAACTTCTCCAAAATTTCTTTAAAACCTATGGACATAGTTTTACCTAAGTATCCCATCTCACTATTGAAGACTCTGTGTTTAGTTTCTTGTGACCCGAGAAGGATCTGTGACTTTGGAGTTAAATCTTAAAGTTCTCATATCAATAAATGCAAAAGAAGTCCTAAGCTTGTAGTAATAACCTCTAATGAAATCATCCTACACTTGTATTGACATATAAATGAAGATTAATGTGTTGAAAACCTTCAATAGCTAACTAGGGTTTTGAGTCTTAAAACCCTAACTAAGCAAACTTTGGAGATCAAGCTAATTTGATCCAATGGGCATGATATTAGAAAAAAATTAATATGGGGAGAGCTATGAAAATGTCCTTATCCTTCCTAAAATATTCCCTTGAAGTCATGGTTTACTGAGAATGTTGTGGTGTAAACTAAATCTTTAAAGTTGTAAGCTTGTGTTGACAAAACAATGCATTACCCGTCTCGGTGCATGTTTCATGAAGAATATTTGTAGTGCCCTGTCTTATTGATTCATGTAGATGATAAAATTATCTGAAATAATTCTTCCCAAGCTGTGAAAATTTTTGAAGACATTCTCTCTATGGTATGCCAAGCCCATGTAAGACTGTGATTCAGATTCACTAGGACTGTGTGTTGATGACTATGAAGAAGAGTGTGTAAAATGCTCTTTTCTCTATTTTTTAAGATCTCCAAATTCTTATTGTTGGAGTAGACATCATATAGGCTCAAGAACCATGAAAGAATGGAATGTCCTTATTTGAAAATTTCCTCTTTTCTTTAAGTTTAAAACTGTGTTCACTAATGCTTGATCATAATGCTCCCATGAGCTCTAATGAAACTTGGTAAGCCAAAAATGGCGAAGAAGGAGGTTTCAAGAGGTTATAAATAATGTTTAAAGGCTCTAATAACATTCATACATGTAAGCCATACATGACAGTGAGTTTTGTATACTACAATACAAATATTCCTCGTTGAAGAAAAGGTCAAGAATCTAAATAACCATAACAAAACTTATCATAGAAGTCCGAATGGAATATCATCGGTTGTGGCAGAATGTCAGTGAGTTCAAGAGCCTCCATTTTTCATCATTTTAAATTAGATAATATTTAAAGATCCTATAGATTCTAAGGATATAACTAAATCCTATCAGATGTAATAATGACAACTTTAAGGTATGTTGTCCTGAGAATTTGCATGGGAAAAATCCACCCAAGAACAGGACAACTTTACCCATAGTGTTGAAAAGTTTGAAATTCATACCTTTCCAAGACACCCCAGGTCTACCCATCCTTAGCACCGGCCTTACCCAGTCAATCCAATGACCTCCCAGTGGATGTTAACTCAGTCCCCTAGGTGAATTAGGAAATTCAAGTCAACCCCTAGGTGATTTTAGGAGTTCTTGAAGAATGCTAATTTTGGACAGTGTTGGGAAGGGCTACCACTGGCCTTCCCAAGATAGGTGCAACCCCCTGGAGTGGAAAAAAGGAGAAAAATCAAACATGTGGATGAATTAAAGGTATAGAAACATCATGGAGGTGATTTTGGAAGGTTCAAGAAATATTTGGAAGAGTTGGGGCAGTTTCACCAAAAATAGGGTTCACAGGCCTAAGCAGTGCACAAGATCAAAAGAGCTATTAAGCTTTGGGAAGTGATTCTAGGAGCTCTGGTTGGAGTTAGGATTCAAAAAAACATCGTCAGAAAATTAATTCTAATACCTTCAATATGGTGAAATCATATTTTTCACAACACCTTGGTGTAATAGGTCTGTAATGTCAGTTTTCCCAAGCTCATTTATAGAACCGTAACAAAAATTTGATTTTTAGGGCATAAATGGATGAATGATCAAGAGATAAGACACAAAAATTGGATTCAAAATGCCATTTTCAGTAAAAATTATATAAAATGTTTCCAAAAAAATCCATCGGGAGCTCAAGTTATCATCGTTTCAAGTCATCCTCTAGGAAGGCTTCAACAGTTAGTCAAATTTGCAAGAGGACACGTGTCACTCCAGATGCTTGGAGAAATTTTGTCTCCTTTTGTCCCTCAAGATAAGGTCCATGAGGGACAAGAAAATGTTCCCAGCCCCTATAATCCCTCTGGTCACCCATACAACCTCCTGGATCACCAATTCAGCCCCCAGTGCTTGCAGGAGCTCAAACCCTCAACCGTCATATCTGTGACAAGTGTCAAGTTGAGGTGCCACGTGAAAATTGATGACCCTCATGTCCCTTTGTGTTGGGGGACATGAGGGACATAAAATTCACCTATCCCAAGGAATTTCTCCTGGTCCCCCATGCGACCATCTTCCATCCCTCAAGTGCTTCCAACATGCTTTTTGGCCAAAACCCCCACCATCAGATCTTCGCCAAGTGTCGTCGCGAGGTGGTCCATGAAAATTTATGTCCCTAATGTCCATTAATACTAAAGGTACATTAGGGAAACAAAAAAATTCCAACTCCAACTTCAAATTTGAAAAATTTTCTAACTCCTTGTTGCTTCTTATTGCTTCTCCATTATTGCCCGTGAAGCTCACTGCCGGAAGAAAGTTGCAGAGAACTTGCAAACCTCCATTGCCCCTCCTCATTTTTTCTTCCCTCCATTATTCCTAAAATTAAAGGACTGAAATAACACCAAAACTTTATCTTTTTCAGCTGCCACCATGTCCGTTCAATGCCATAAACACTCATGAACCAAAACGGTGAAACACTCATATCTCACAATCCGGAGCACAGATTGAAATGAGGTTTTTAAAAAATTCCTTATTTTCAGAGGCCATAAAGATACAAAAAAATTAAATATAAAATGATTCCCTTGATTATTAACTGGAATAAAAACTCCATCTTGTTCCTCAACTTCTTCTCCTTCGATTTCCCATCAATCTGGTAAGCGGGTGAAGCTAAAATTTTACACACAAAGTCCAGGAGAAAAACCTATCCCGATGGAATTTGTTTCATCGAAATACAAGACCTGTAATTTTTAAGCTCCATTAATGGCTTTCATGACACAATAATGAAAAAATCAGCGAGCTACCTCTCCACTTCTCAAGGTTCCAATAGGTGTAATCGCGTGAAAATCGGTGGAAACGATCCTTGAAAAATCTAGTTTCGCGTGAACTAGTTTTCACGTCATGAAGTCCCTATTTTTAGGGATATGGAGGGTTGTGTTTTTTATCATCATTCTTCCCTCTTTGAAGAAATTTTCAAATCCCCAAAGATCCAGCGGGTGAAATCATCAAATTTGTAGGAAAGGGTCTCCAAAAAATCTAGTTTCTTTCAAACTAGTTCTTACACGATGAAGTTGCCAATTTCTCAAGATATGAAGGACTGATTTTTATCAATATTATTCCCTAGTAACTTTGTTCCCAAAGCTCTTACTAGGCGTAGATTCTTGTTTTTTATTTTTGAGCTCTCTGGTAAGTGAATCATGATGAAAATTGGAGCACGAGTACACGACAAAGATCCGAATCCAAAAAGTTGTTCCCATCACAAACTGAGGTCATTTTCACCACTTACTAAAAATAACATATGTTATACTTCCTCACATGCTATAAATGGAAATTCCCACCGAATTGCAAGTTTGATCACTCAGACAATAAAAAAAGGGTAAAATGGAAAGTAAGACAAAAAACGACTTCTTCCCAAAATAGCAAGTCCCCAAAGAGCAACCTGTTAAAAATAGAAATGTGCTAAAAATAGAAATATCTTGGGAATATAGGAGGATGGAATATGGTAGAAGGTTCAAAAGGTGAAACTGGAGTAAGACAAGTGATATGTCCCATAATAGCAGAGCATGGACTCACATTCTAAAAACAAAAAAATCATTTCAAGGGTGGAAAGTTGCATATGACTATGACTTTGTTTTCACTTACCTTACTCCTTTTTGGACTCCCCTTTGGATAATGAGATGGTTTCATGAGTCAAAAAGAGGAATGAGAACTTCATGGAGGTCCTAGAAGCATCATCTTGAGTGCAATGATTTACAGAGGTAAAGCAGGGCATCATAAGGCACATCATGTGATTTCATCTTCATCACTTAAGGAACCGAGGTGATTCAAAGTGAATTGGTCAGAATGATTTCAATGAGTCAAAGGGTTCATCAACCAAGTTTCAAGGAGGGTCATCGTGGGCATTGTATGTGTTCATCTCAAGCTTGCATCGGTAAACCTCAAAACAGTGTTTCTGAACACTCATTTTGTGGTCCAGGATGTCTGTGCATCATAGAGTTTGTGGTCATCACTGGATTGGGAAAATGATTCAAAGTTATTCAAGGGAGAAATCTTCATCAGTGTAGAAGATCACCAGTGGCAGAAATCTTTGCTCAAAGTTCATGACTGCATCGGGGCATTCAAAGTAGTTTGTCGCAAGGAGTGATTTCCATTCATCCCTTCCCTCTCTTTCTTCTCTCTCTATTCTAATTATTCATTGGGCCTCATCATTGTCTTTCATCCTATTCACTTAAGTGACCTATTTTAAATTTGTAAAATTATTTTCTCAAATTATAAGAGAAATACTTAATTCATGGAAAACAAAAGGTCACGAGTGGAATATGGAAATAAAGATTCATATGAGGGAGGTGAAAGGACAATTCAGATTGCTATAAATTGGGATGGCCTCTCCATTCTAAAGGATTCTGAATTTTGAAGAACTCTTACTATGTAGCATTGTGAATTGTGATAGCTTGGTTGAAGCTTTGTATTCATCACTACACATGGAATAAAAGCTACACTTATTCTATTTCTTTTTCTTTTTTCCTCTATTCTCTCTTTCATGCACTTTGCAAGCATAGTTGATCCTGTATGGAGTTGGAGAGGAACTTGGTGTTCTTGATAGATGAATATGAAAACTTGGTGTTTTAATTCATTGGTCCCACTAGCTTCATTGTGCATTCCTCTATATTGAAGGTTGAACTACTCTAGTTATTGGGTGTGAGCTCTATAATCTACTCATGGAAGTAATCTTCCTTGCCTAATTTCCCTTTTTTCCCCTTATCGCTGTAATTTCCTCCCTTATACCCACGTACAAGAACACTTTGCCACATGTTCAATGGAGTGTCCTTGTGTGATCCCCGGCCAATTTGCCACCCACAACATTTAGATAGGATTAGGATTAGTTTACTTTCAATAATGGGAGATGTACCATTCAATGCAGAGGGGTGTAGCCTCATGAACGTTGGTGGAGACACCATATTTTTACACCCGACAAATTTTCTCACCAACAAGGGAATTTTATATGAAGACAATACAACTCTTTCCATGTACGGAATGTCAAGTTAGTTAGGTGAAAGGTCATTGGAGTTGAAGTGCAAGAGTCATGTATGTGAGCTTCTCTTGTTATTAAAATCTCATTTTTGTATATGAAAATGTTGAAGAATGTGAGAGCCGAGTGAGGTTAAAAAGGTTAAAGATCTTATAATGCATTAAAACTAGTGTAATTAGGAGATTGTGTATGAATTTGTATGAGCTAATTTAGGATCACTGTCTGTTGTCTTAGCAAGTATGTCAAGTGAGTGATCAAAATTTGGAGTTAAGTCTAAGTAGGAGCTTATCAAATCTAAAAGTGGGTGCTTTCATGCAAGTTGCATCTTGTAGAAGAGTCAAGTAGGTGCTTGATCACATATTGAAGTTGGTGCTTCATGTTGAGTGGGTGCTCAACAAAATTATAACCTTTGTAATATTCCATTGGAAAATCAGTCCAACATAGTGCATTTGTTCAAAGTGGGTTTTCTCCCATCTTAGTTTTCCTACTTAATATTATTTATCTCTATGTGTTTTGTTTGTCGATTTCGTGTGAATTGTGTGGTTTCTTTATCATATTAAGTTGAAACATTTTATTTGGTTTTGAATTGAAATTGATTCACCCCCTCTCAGTGTCCTAATTTCCAATAATTGGTATCATATCTTGGTCCTTTTGTAGTGAGTTTAACATCTCAAAGGAGATCTAGATAATCCAAGCATGGTAAGAAATCAATCACAAATTGGTTTCTCTACATCCAAAGTACCTCCATTCAATGAATTAAACTATGCTTTCTGGAGAGTTATAATGAAGACATATCTCATGTCTCTAGGATTTGACATATGGCAGTCAAGTAGTTAGTGGCTATTCCATTCCAACCACACCTCCAACTGATGCAGTAGGAAAGAAAGAAAGTGAAAATAATTCCAAATCTATGAATGCAATCCTATGTGGAATGATAGAGGCTAAATTCATAAAATTCATGCACTTTGTACCAAACCAAAGAGATTTGGGATAAATTTTAGACCATATATGAAGGAGATAGTAAGGTCAAATTATCCAAATTGTAGGCCTACCGTAGTCAGCTCTAGAGTCTGAAAATGAAAGAAGGTGAAAGTATTGCCTACTACTTACAAAGGGTAGATGAAGTGATAAACCTGATTAGAGGTTTAGGAGAGAAGATAGAGGAGGTTGTGGTTGTTCAAAAATTATTAAGATCCTTATCTAGTAAGTATGACTCCAAGGTGTCAGCTATGGAAGAATACAAAGACTTGAGAACTCTTAAAATGGATGAACTTCATGGTATTCTAATTGCCTATGAGATGAGAACCAATGAATCAAAATCAATCAAGAAATAAGCAACATTCAAGGCAAACAAGGAATCCCAAGAAAAGAATAACAAGGTTGAATCTGACATGGAGGAGGATGATGAGAAAATTGAAGCCATGTTTGTTAGGAGGTTAAAAAGAGGGTCAGGAAAGTACAAGGGAAAGCTACCATTCAAGTGTTTCAACTGTGGTCAAGTTGGTCATTTTGCATCCAAGTGTCCTAACAAAAATAAGGGATATCAAGATGAACATGATGAAGAAACCTCTCACAAGAAAAAGAAGAAATTCAAGAAACATGAAGGTAAGAAGAAGTACTTCAAGAACAAGAAGAATTTATATACCCAAGAAGGATCAAGTTCATATAAATCTAGTGACTCCAACAACTCTGAAAGTGAAGATGAAGGTACTCAAGTTGAGACTCTATTCATGGCTATGGAAGTCACATTTGGAAGTGACTCAAATTGTAAAACTTAGTTTGAATATGATAGCTCATATGAGGAAGATGTACGAGTAAGGAAAATTTTAGTGGCGAATATTCATTAATTCACGAATATTTTGGTTTTGAAATTTGAAATTGGTGAATTTTAGGGTACTATTTCGCCAAAATTTTCTAGGTGCAAGTCAATTTTAGGGGTCAATTCGCCATTCCCGTGAAATAGGAATTTGAAAAATTTACTGAATAGATTCGGTCGGTAGTATTTTTTATGCTACTAACTGACAACATATAGTACATGTTGTCGGCCGGTAGCATAAAAAAATGCTACCGGCCGACAAAGATACTATATGTCATCGATCGATAGCATACTATATACTACCAAGATAGCATTTTCTATCCTACTGGTTGTCAAAGATACTATATGTTGTTGACCAATAGCATAAACTATGCTACCGACTAGTAGTATATTTATAATGCCCCCATTCGTCATTGCTCTGTTATTCTGTGGCGACCGTGCTTCTAAGGGCTGAACGCCGTTGTGTTCCCTTTGAAACGTTGGTGTCGTTTCGTCTTGTTGAGCTTGCCTGCTTGCGTCGGTGTCGATGTTTTGGTTGTTGGCCCGCAACATCCCTCGCGATTTATCCTATTAAAGGAAGACCTTGTTCTTGCTATATCGAACCTCCTGTTGATTGTTGTTTGTTGCCTGCCAGATATTTTTGCCGTAGTTTTGGTCACTCTCATGCTCGACCTCTCGATTAAATAATTAGTATTATTATTATTATTTTTAATTGTTGTCACTTTTGTGCTAAGTCCTAAACGACTTTTCGAACCCCGTCAGGTGTCGCAGCATTTTAAAACATAATAAAAATGAATAATAAAAGAATGGATGTCAGTTATGCTTCGCAGTTGGTTACTGTCGTCAGTTCGTCGACCTAACGGAATTTTTAAAAAAATGAAATTTGTGATTAATTAGATTTATTTCATTTTGTGGATAAGTAATTTTTGCCTGACAAGTTGGTGAGAAGTGGGAGATTATTATTGGGCCGCCTGTTTTCTGCCCTAGTCGGCTGTAAAATTAATGATGAAATTGACCTTTGCTGGATTGGGGCGCCTTTTCCCTCCATACTGGCCGCTTACCCTGCAAATGGAATTCATTATTATATCTTCCTTGTTTTTATTTTTGTCTTTTACCTGCACTGCATTGTTGCTGGCCGCGTGAGATTGGAGGAGGGAAGTTTTTGTTGAGTTTTGTTTCTGTTGGTGTGTAAACTCGGTGGGGGCACAATCCCCAGTGTTTTGGGACAGCCGCATGTTTCTCTGGCCGTGTTTTCTTGGGGTGTTCTGCGTGAGGAGTGGTGGAAAACGTGAGAAAAGTGTGTCTTTCTCTTGCTGCGCACCTGTCCCTTGTTTCCTTTGTTTTTCTCCACCTTCCTGGCCGCATTGAATCCTGTTCACGCCTGGAACTTGGGGGCGTTTAGAAAACGTGGAGGAAGTTTTGCTGAGTGCGCGGGACTTTGGGGCGCCTTCCCTGCTGGCCGCGTGGGTTCGTTATGGTGGTTATAGATGAAGCTACAAGCTGGTGCAGTAGGCGTGTTACCTCCTCTTTCATTGGGTGCTTTGCGGGTGTGTTCTTGTTGGGGATCCACAAGAATGATAGCCACGCTTTTTTAGCCAGCGCAAAGTAGTGCATGTTACTGATAGTAGAAGCCTCTTTGAGCGCTTCCAACAAGCAGGCTGTCCAACTATGTAGTTACCTGTTCAGTATTGAATGCATCCTCAATTCCGGATTCTCCTTCAAGATTTTTTTTTAATCAAAATCGACTATGTGACAGTAAGAGTGTTACCAGGAAACCTGATGAAATTTATTACAAAGATTCTCTATTGAGACCTTACTTGTTTTACGATGTAACTCATGGAAGAGAATCTCTTAGAGGTGGATCTGTTTCATATCAGAATATTCATGAAGCACAATTTGCTTTGCAATTATGAACTTATTAGGGGAAGTTTTGAATTTGCATGGGCCATTCTGCTGCCCAGGTACGAGAGTCTATTGGCACTCTTCTTAGCATTTTGTGCTCAAACCTTCGTTTCAATTCAGCATTTGGGGAATTTTTTTCTCGGAAGTCTTTAAATCTGTCGGGTGGTTTTGCCGGGTTCCTGGTAATGTCAGCATCTATCATGGCTTCCTACAGGTTTGGAGCTCTCCTCCTCGTGTTTTTTTCTTCACATCCTCAAAGCTCACAAAGCTTGGTACTGAAAAAGAAGCGCAAAAATGATGTTGAATACAAGGAGGGAGGCCAACGGGATTGGATGCAAGTGCTAGTGAATAGTTTGATTGCCACAACGCACTAGCATTAGGAGTTGCATATTTGACAGGCTGGAATGATATCTGTTTGAACTCAGAAAAGGCACCTTTGGTTACTGGTCTGATTGGTGGTATACTTGGGCACTATGCATGCTGTAACGGTGATACTTGGTCCTCAGAAATTGGTGTTCTTAGTAGCAGCCAACCTCGGCTCATTACTACCTTCAAGGGCCTGTTTCAGCATGCCCTTGTCTTGGGAAGCGCATTAAAGGCATGATAAGCCCTAACCCTCTCTCTTGATGATTTATTTCCTTTAGCATTTAGATAAATCAATCTTTGCAATTTTGTTTGAATTCTTTAGATGTGAGTTTCTTTTGGATTGTTGCTGCGTTATTCTTTTACTAAGTAAATAACGTTCGGACTCTTGATAGTATTTAATAATTATTTACATATATATGTTGACTCTTTCTTGAAAGAGATGCCCAAAAAGAAATGGGTTTTCGAATGACTTTTAATCATAATTGCATGAGCTGATCTCTCTCCAGTGATTCTCGCTTATCGCTCTTATAAAGTTGGTTTATCATTTTGCCATGATTACTCCTGTGAACAGTGTTTTCTGTAGAAAATATTGTGGTGTGTGAATGAGATTTAGAATTTTTCTTGTCTTGTTTTTATTATGTAAAACATGGCTTGAAAACGGGAAATTTTCTCGGAAGACTGTGTTGGTCTTTTAATGTGGTTTGATAATAATATAAACCCCCATTAGGATTGGAGGCTTCTATTTGGGGAGAGTCGTACTGGTTTTACTGGTCCTTTCTAGATACTATCCGACTCCTTTGATTATCGTTTACCTTGGGGATTATTGAAAACCCCTCACCAGGCCCTCTACTATTATTATTACTATGAGCTTATTTTAGATTGGAACCCTCCTGAAGCATGCGTTAATGGGTTTTCTATGACCTTTACGAATATGTTATGCACGCAAGTCATTATCCTGTGTGGATAATTCTTTGGCTTAATTTTGAGGCACTACTTGGATCTTTGAATCGGTTAAAGTAATATTGGATACATCGAACTCTCATGAATGACGACATTCTTAAAGTTTGATTGATATGTGATGTCCTCATGCATATGAATTCAGGCAATGCTTGAAATATGAAATTATAAATTTATCCTATACTTTGACCTTGAAGCTTGTCGAAAGACTTTTTGGTAGGAAAACAGATGAATAGGGAAGTTAATATAACTACCCTAAAATGGAGTCATGCATAGCCTTAAGTAAAGGTGACAGCTACCATAATGGGACGGTGCATACCATGTATGACAGTAAGGATATAAGTCCACCTGAAATTATTTAACTTCATTATATAGGACAATGATTAATACCCATAAATTGAGATATACAAGTGGAGGTTGAATTATATAATATGATATATTATGTTATCAGGTAACCAGTAAGGATAAATATGTTATTTCAATACTTGGTTAACGCGTGGAATATTTTCTGGCATTTACGATGATTATTATGATAGCTAAAAAAATTGATACTTGCATCTCAATTGGGAGTTGAGATAATGTTGATACTTGTATTTATAGTGGCTTGGACCACGCTTACCTGTTTTAGCTAGCCAAATGTACCTTCTACTCATTAACGAAGTATGACGGTATTGTTGTTCGTAATTCATTCCTCTGAGTTGGACTCTTATACTAATAGAGGCATATAGAGACATGATAATAAACAACCGATAGGATATCTAAATAATATATGAACTTACTGATTGGTGGAACCCTTGTTTACATAAGTATATTCTTTAAATTGTGAGATAAATATCAAAAGTATACTTACATATCCTTGATTTTCTATAAAGGTTGATACTCGGGTAATATTGATGATTATCATATGATTGACACTTGTATTTATTATAGAAGCTTAATGTCGTTGGTGCTTTTATTTAATTGAAAGATAATATTGTTGGACACTTATATATGTGAAGTAGGTTGAGGGTATTAGGTGAGCGTTATTATTACTACTGTAGTTTAATTATGATTAAATGCAAGGTTAAGGTTGCATATCTTCTAGCCACTTGGAAATTTTGTTCATATGTAAGCAGATTTTAGGGAAGTGATCAATGATGGGTATGAAATGTATTATCATGAGATGTGCAGTTAAGATTTGAATACATGACTAGGAATTATTTGATAGGGAGTATTGCAAAATTTCATTTATTTAGATGCTAGATGGCATAAGTTATTAGGTGAGGTTTATATCTTATCATGCTCGAGGCTTCTAAATGAACCGACTCTAGTAAATATTTGCTGCAGATGGAATTTTAGCGAGTAGATGAGGGATAGACTTGTAAACTTGTGCATCAACCTCAGCTGAGAAGTTCTTACATGAATCCTTTTTATATTGTTCAACTATTGATAACATACAGTGGAAAATGTAGGAGAGGATCTTGGTCTTAGTATAATGTATTTGTGGACTTTGTCATCTTAACTTTGGACACCTTGGTTTGTTTGACCATCATTGAAAATATTAAAATATTGGTTACTGCTTGTTGAGTGACCTTATTGGATTATTGGTATTTTAAGTGTGGATGTAACCTTGTTTTGTTCTGGTGAATGAGTGTTATTAAACTCTACCCTTGAAAAGAAATGTTGAGTAAATCTTGCTATGACTTATTAATAATGCGACATAAGTAAAATAACGTGGGTTGTTTAATACTTATAAAAGTTGAACTAAAATTTATATTTAAATAAATTAACGTAGAGGTTACCAACTTGAGAGCAAGGAATTCTTTAAAGAAATCATAGGCGAGACTATCTTTGTGAGTAAGAATTATATAACATGATAACCCTAGCTCCTCTAGTGAACATTATTCCTTTTATGGTGAAATTTGTAAAATAACCCTAAGGTGAAATGAACTGTTAGTTGTTAGAAGAGGATAAGATTTAATAAGCCAGAGAAAACTTAGCATTGTAAGAAGCATTGTACAAATCATAGCTAGAGTCTTAGCAAACTGTAGTTAAGGATCGAAAGAGGTTTCATAAAAATAAATAACCATCAATAATTTCCTCATTGTGGCTTTCCCTATCTGTAGATGTGTTAAGTGGTGGCTTCTTAGGTTGTTTTGTCAAATAGAAAAGTAAACCATCCTTGGTGGGTGTGAACATTTCCGTGCTACCCTTGTGGTCATCCTTGTATTGAGTTATCCACGGAGTTAGTTGTGACCTCGGTGGTGGCATGTCGTGTCGTGTTTGTGTCAAAAAAAAATTATCCTGTATTTTACTGTGTTGTTTGGGTGTGAAATTTTTGGGTCGTTATAATATTAAAACCCTACCGTATGGTAGCATTTAATAGAGATGTCGTGTTGTCTTGATATTCGCCATTCATGCGAAAAGTAATTTTCACATGTTCGCCAAATATTTTCCAAAGATTTTTTTAGAGGGGCCCTTAAAATTTTCCCTGTGTGGGAGCAAAACTTGAAGCTGAATTAATAAGTTCTCTTGAAGAACTAAAACTCCAAAGGAAGAAGAATCAAAAGATGAAATTGTTGCTAAGAGACTATGAAGAGCATATCAACATTCATGAGAGAAGGCTAAGCAAAAAGGATCAAGAACATGAAGAAATGATCAAGGAACTTGAAGCACAAATAGGGATGATTGAAGCATCTTTCAAAGTCAAGGAAGAGGAGAACCTAAAACTCAAATCAGATTTGGAGCTGCTGCAAACTCAATTGGATCAGACTTCAAACAAATTAAAGGCCTATCACAAATTTGAGAAAATCTCAAATGATCTAGATGAACTTCTAAGCAAGCAAAGAGTTTTCAATGAAAAATATGGCCTAGGATTTAAGGAGGAACATAAGGATGATGAACCAACATGTAAGAAGGTAATCAAGACAACTCAAGACCCACCTAAAGCAAGGAATGTTGATGTCAAGAATGTCAAGAAGAGATACAATTCAAGAAAGAAATCCCATGCAATAAGGTATGCTCACTCCTTCTATGGATATTGTTTTTCATGCAATATGTTTGGTCACAAAGCTTCAAAGTGTAGGAGACATGCAAAAGGTCATGGAAGAAATATCAATTTATCTCATTTGAGAAATAAGAATTGTCAGATCCGAGGGGTTAATTTTACCAACCATATTAATAAATATATTGTACAAAACATTAATAAAATAAACCATTGAATATGCAATGAACACAAAGACACCAAAATTAACGTGGAAAATCCCAATGGAGTAAAAACCCACAAACAAGAATTTTCCATTAACGAGAAACTTTTAACGATTCCAAAGAACTCATAGCCTCACTCTGATCTATGTTTTTAATCGGAAGTAAATATAATACCTCCGATTATGGCCCACGACCATATTTAAATAACCCCAAGGGTTATAACTATTAAGTGATGGGTACACCCCGATTTAATAAATAATTAGTTATTAAATAACTAATAAACCTAATATAAATTTTATATTAAATAATAAATAATATAAACTATATTATATATTATTTAATTATAAACTAAATATTATGAGCACTTAATATTATGTTCTAACACTCCCCCTTAATATTAAGCGAGGATCCATATGCCAACATTACCTGTTTGTACAATAGGATTTACAAATCCATAAACCATTAGAGAAGGTTTATGTTAGCATATATGTCTTTTGAAGGAATTATAACACCTTCATCATGCTCAACTTACCTTTTGGTACAAAATGATTTGGAATCCATAAATCAAAAGTATGATTTAGGCTAAGCATGATTTGTGAGACTACATCTCATCATTTCTCATGGAAAAATTATTAAAACCGCATCTCTAGGAGTCTTTTATAACATAAGGACATCATTTACAAATAGATGCAAAACACTATATTGTATACCTTAAACTCTATCAGTTTACATAGATTATAAAAGATATTTTTACAATGCTTTATACCAGAGCATAAGTATATAGGAGGAGTCAACAACCGGCCGACCATTAGGAGGTGATATTGCCATGCACACTCCCCCTCAATGGCAACTCTAAAAGGCCAAACATTGCATAAAACTTGCAGAATTTTACAACACACAATGACTCGTAAACATATCTGCAATATAATCTTCATATAGGAGTACTAGAGATCTCTATCACCGAAGAAACTTCTCTCGGATAACATGCATATGAACTTCAATATGCTTCGTTTTATGATGTTGAACTAGATTCTTTAGCAAGAGAAATACAACTCTGACCACCACATAGAAGAGGAATACTTCATTTAGCTTCCATGTGTATCTCTTCCAACAACCACTTCAGCCACATGGCTTCTTCGTTGCTTCCATTGTACTTCTATACTCTGCCTCAGTAGAAGAAATGGAGATTGTTGGTTTCTTTTTGTTGTTCCAAGTAATGACACCTACACCAAAAAACTTGAACACAAATCTAGATATATATATATATATATGTTTTATATCCAACACAACATCAACATGGTTAGGTCATAATATCCATATAAGCATAATATAAATCATTATTGATTTCACTTTTAACCATCTGTAAAAGTTAAACACTAGTTGTATAACAACTAACATAACAATATGCTTAACAACTAACCATGTTAAAATATGTTGAAAATTTTCAACATATTACTCTTGTAAAATATATATTAGATGCAATCAGTATTGGACGTCTCCAATACAAACACAAAGGCATCCCCAAGTGTCATTTGATATGCATATAATAATATTTTTAGTAATCATATACTAAGAAATGTTTTATCAACAATGTATATATCTTCATTATCTATTCTAAGCCTTTTAAAAATGTGATAAGACTGATAGATAACATATATGAAAAGATAACCAAATCATGCAAGAATAATAATTGCATACACAAAGGTGAGGTTTTGTTCATAGAAGGTACTGAACACAAGAACAGGGAGCGGGGTTTGGGGGTGGTAGCCCCGGTGGGGGGGCAAGGTCAAGAGGAAGCGCCCATCGCAGACCGGGCAGCAGGCGTCCGAGCGGCCGCTGAAGCACAATTTTCAATTCATTCCTCCTTTGAAATTGACAAAAATCAACTCTTGATGCCAAAATTATAATATATTCGTGAGAAACAAACCATGATTATTATGACAATTTGTATGATCAACTTTTTGATAATAAATTAGGTTTTACAGAGGAAAAACATTGCAAAAATAATTTAGATACCATCTCCTTGTCATTGTTCAAGCCTTGCAATCGAAATTCGATGAATTCGCAATGAAAAAGGTCTTGTCAAACATATAATCTATACAATGATGTATTAGTTTTACAATAATAATATTCAATTGAAATGTGAGCAATTTCTTTTTAGTTTTATAGGAAAACAACAACTTAGTTATCGTGTCGAAAAAGAAAGAAATGACCTACTTAACATCATAAAAAAAAGAGTATAAGCTTGTATTTTGTAAAAGATACATAAACAATTTCGTTGTTCGCAAAACCAAATATATTGTCCATTTTTAATATTAGCTACAACATTAAAAAAAATTTTAATAAGATGATTAAAAATATATATAGGTATATAAAAAAGGGAGCTATCTTAAAAAAAAAAAATACGTAGTAGTAAAATTTGTTTTAAGCTCACAATCAAGCTAATATGGTAACTTGAATTGAGTTAACATTTTGCAATCAACATGGACAGGTTATATGTGGGCTGAGCTTAATATCCAAATCCAAGGCGAGTTCACAACCGAGTCCCCCTCATAACCTAACGATTGAGTTTTACAGTAAGAATATGAACGAGCTCAACCATGGGCTCCTAAACAAAAGAATTGAGAAGTGCGGCCACGCCACTTCACTTCCAAACATTTTCACATTAAAATATAAAAACTATTGTCCCATTTGAATACTTTTAATGTGAGATCAAGTCCCGTCAAACACAAAATAAAAGGCAGACGATATAAGTCTAATTTTTATGATTAAAACACAATAAAAGATCATCATAGAAGAAGAGTGGCTTGCTCGTGTGTGCAATTGACCAGTTCCACATTCAAGAGCATCATTTCCGAAAAAACACATTAAGAATGTTATTAAAAATAATTGTAGACAGTTGAATGTTGGAATCCCACAATGCCATTATAAATTTCGGATCAAAATTAGATTGAAAGTACATTTTGTTGGTACTAGAGACTAAAAATGTATGATAAAATAAATTGTAATAAGTCGTAGATGTTTACATCATTTTGAGATTGGAAAAACAAAAATGCAAGATTGGATAGCAAAGAAACTTAATATAAGCAGAGCCACAAAGAGATGTCAATGTGCGTAATGATAATGACACACAAGAAGACCGTATATAGACAAGCACATGAAAACCTAGATGAAAGCTTGATCTCATTAGCCCATACCCAATTCCCAAAGAAGTGCGGATAACTTAGACGTGTGTGTATATATCAAAGAAAAACACTGCTAATGGGGATGTATGTCAAGTGCAGGAGTTTAGACAACCGTGTTTCATAATTTGAAAGAGAAGCATTGGTGCAAATATTTCCACCAAGGCAATTGAGATTTCCCCTTCTTCTGTCACAAATTTGTTTGACAAAAAGAGAATACGGGAGTAGATTTTTAGGATGTGAAGCAATTTTTCCTAAAGAGAAAGAATGGGAAACAATATCATAGTTCATAGATAAATGGCAAGAAAGGAGATTTTCTTATAGAATCTTCTAAGAATAGATATGGAAAAAATGGAAAATATGTAGCTATGGATATAGAATACGCATAAGAGAATCATGTTATCTCTTTATAATATACATCCTAAATGACCTTTCAGACCTGTCATATTCCTTGCATAATAATACAAGCAATTTATTTGAGATCCAAAGGAACTAACTACGTTGAAACCCTAGTTAACATTGTAAATTTAGTAGTAATTGGATAGTTGCAGTGAGTGCAAAAGTCATAACATTCCAAGAAACTTTCTAAACGCAGACCTCTCACTAATATCCGTCCTAAAAATCAATACCATTATGGGTTAAATCATCCCAAAGCGGTTTTAAGAAGAAGATTGAGGATTAGTTCGTGCTTCATCTCGCATGAATTGATTTAAATAGCTTTAATCCGTTAAAACATGTTTGAAGATGACCCATATCAAATGGGTCCCCAAGGTGCCAAATCTTAACGCATTTACCACGCCACATTCATGGACGCTATATCTAACAAGTGGCAATACATTCCATAAGTGCATAGAATATTTCCTTTTGACCAAATAAATTGGACCACCCACATCCAGGAAAAAAATAGTTACATTTGATTTATTTAAATATGTTAAGTTGTTAAGGGGTGTTTAGAATGAAAATGCATATTTATTAATCATTACCCCACTTAATATTATAAGACATTGGCATTTAGGGGGGACTCAAAGGTGTAGTTAGGTTAGATTGTAATTTTTTCAATGTTTATAAAATGGCACGAGTAAATATAGGCTACCGTTCAAGGATATAATGATTTAAAAATATAAATAACCGACTCTATGGTCGGACATGTGGCCCCTTTGTCTACATACAAATCAGGTTGGGGATAAGGGCCATCAATATATTTGTGCATGGTATATAGTTTATAACATGCCAATGTATGAATCGGATTTATAAGAAAATAATATAAAAATTTATATATTTTACAATTAACAATTTATTTTACCTCAAGGAAGGGTCCTCATCCCAACCAATCATAAAATTTAAAGTGTTATTTTTGTGGAGGATTGTCTCCATCCTATGAGACCTTCCACTTAACATTCAAATGTCATTTTTTCCTTTATTTAGGGTGGTCCTTGCGTTGATTTTCACCACCGGAGGAATTTTCACGCATGGATAAATACCTTTGGAAGGTTTTAACTATTTTTTTATGTGTGTAATCGTCTGTCAGAGAGAAGGAGGGGGTATTAAAATCGATTTTAATAACCACCCATCCAACAACCCAGTCATTGAATATGCAATGAACATAAAGACATCATTAACGTAGAAAACCCCAATGGGGTAAAAACCTACGAATAAATTTTTTCCATTAACGAAAACTTTTAACCAATCCAAGAACTCCTATCCTCATTTTTGCTCCATGTTTTTAACCGAAGTAAACACAATACCTCGATTATGGCCCATGGCCATATTTAAATAACCCTAAGGGTTATGACTATTAAGTGATGGGGTACACCCCAATTTAATAAATAATTAATAAACCTAATTTAAAGTTTATATTAAATAAAAAGAATATAAACTATATTCTATATTATTTAATTATAAACAAAATATTATGAGCACTTAATATTATGTTCTAACAAGAATGAGCTGATCTACTACAACTATCAAAAGTATGGTCATATAGAAAACATTTTCTACTAGAAACCTCCAAAGCAAGACAATAGGGTGTACATAGCGAAATCATATCCTACAAGGAAGAAGGAACAAGGTTTGATAGCTCAAAATTCCTTTCATTCTTAAAGTAAAGACATGGAGTCGTATATAAATAGTGGATGCTCAAGTCATATGACAAGAAACAAGAGAAAATTCATCTCTTTAGAAGAAAATGCTTCAGAACAGTGAGATTTGGTGATAATACATCAGTTAGAATTATAGGAAAGGGTACACTAAGCCTTGATAATGGAAAGACAATCACTCATAATGTTTTGTACGTAGAAGGTCTAAAGCATAATATCCTGAGTGTGAGTCAGATGTGCAAGCAAGGATACAATGTGGTGTTTCATGACAAAGGATGTGACATAAGGAAGAAAAAATCAGGTAAGGTGGTTGGCAAGGCTAAAAGAACCAAGAACAATATGTATTTCCTAAAGGAGATCAACAAAGAAAAGTGCTTCACTAGCAAGGTAGATGAGATTTGGCTTTGGCACAGGAGATTAGGACATCTCAATTTTGACAATCTTGTCAAAATCATCTCCATGGGACGTGTAAGAAACATTCCTAAGATCACCAAACCAGCTGATAAACTTTGCAAAACATGTCTTCATGGAAAACAAACTAGAGTAAGTTTCAAATCAAAGAATAGCTCTACTACAAGACCTCTAGAGCTGATTCACATTGATCTTGTAGGAAAAACTAGAATTGAAAGCATTCAAGGATATAACTACTTCATGTTATTGATTGATGACTTCATAAGGATGACTTGGGTTACCTTCCTCAAAGAGAAATCGAAGCACTAGAAAGGTTCAAGGCATTCAAAGCACTAGTGGAGAATGAGAAGAATGCAAAAATCAAGAGCTTGAGATCTGACAGAGGAGGAGAATTTTGGTCAAATGAATTTGATGAGTTTTGTGAGACTCGTGGAATAAGAAGACAATTCTCAACTACAAGAACACCTCAACAAAATGGGGTAGTGGAGAGAAAGAATAGGATAATGCAAGAAATGGATAGAACCATGTTGAATGAATCAAAATTTCCAGATGGATATTGGAGAGAGGTAGTTAGCACAACAATATACATCTTAAATAGAGATCAAATCAGAATCAACAACAAGAAGACACCCTATGAGCTTTGGAGAGGAATACTTGTAAGTGTAAAGCACCTAAGAGTGTTTGGAAGCAAGTGTTTTATTAAAAGAGATGATGAAAATCTTGGTAAGTTTGATCACAAGTGTGTGATGAAGGATTTTATTAGGCTACTTAGTTGTTAGTTCAACATATAGGTGCTACAATAAGAGCCAACAAAAAAATAGTAGAGAGCACCAATATCACAATTGATGAATCATATCCAAAGAAGACTACAACTCAGCCCAAAGAGACTCCACAAAGCACTGAAAATTAGGATGATGATGAAATTGCAGAAGTTGATCAAGAAGAAGATGAAGATGAAGAAATACCTGATACAAAATCCCCTTCAAGATAGGTTAAAAGGGATCATCCACCAAATCATATCATAGGAAACAAGGAAGTAGGAATACAAACAAGAAGAAGGTTGAAAAGTATTCAAAATCAAGAAAACATTGCTCTCTTGTCCAAGATAGAACCAAATAATGTTATGGAGGCTAGCAAGGACCAAAATTGGATCAATGCAATGAATGAAGAGCTGGATCAAATAGAGAAAAATGAAACTTGGGAGCTTGTTCCTAGGCTAAAAAAAGAAACATCATTGGAACCAAGTGGGTGTTTAGAAACAAACTAAATGAAAAAGGTGAAGTTACAAGAAATAAGGCAAGGCTGGTTTGCAAAGGATATGCTCAGGTTGAAGGAGTGGATTTTGATGAGACATTTTATCTTGTGGCTAGGATGGAGACATTAGGCTCTTCTTGGCATATGCAACACACAAAGGTTTCAAAGTATATCAAATGGATGTAAAGTCAACATTTCTAAATGGGCACTTGAATGAGGAGGTCTACATTGAACAACCTGATGGTTTTATCTCACTGAGGAAAAGGATTATGTTTGTAGGTTGAAGAAGGCATTATATGGTCTCAAGCAATCCCTAGGGCTTGGTATAGCAGGTTGGAAAAGTATTTGGTTGATCAAGGCTTTAGAAAGGAGTAGCTGATAGCAATTTGTATATAAAAGAGGAAGAAGGCCATTTGTTGCTTGTTGTTTTCTATGTTGATGATATAATATTTGGAAGTGATAGTGAGACTATGTCACATGGATTTTCAGAGGTCATGAAGGAGTTTGAAATGTCAATTCTTGGAGAAATTTCATTCTTCCTAGGGTTGCAAATCAGTCAATCCAAAGAAGGTATCTTCATATCACAAACAAAGTACATCAAGGAGATGCTCAAGAGATTTCAAATGGAAAATTACAAGCCAGTAAGTACTCCAATGATTGTAGGATGCAAACTCAGCAAGGAAGACATCTCACCAAAGGTAAATCAGACCTCATATAGATCTATGATAGGTAGCCTTTTGTATTCAACTACATCTAGGCCTAATATCATACAAGTAGTTGGTTTGGTTGGAAGATTTCAAGAAGATCCCGGGAAATTCATCTCCAAGTTGTCAAAAGAATCTTCAGGTATCTCATGGGGACCATGGAATATGGACTTTGGTATCCAAGATGCAATGAGTTCCAAGTCAAAGCCTTCATGATGCAGATTGGGTAGGCAACATTGATGATAGGAAGAGCACAACTGGTGGAGCCTTCTTTATAGGTAAGTTCCTTGTGTCTTGGTTGAGTAAGAAGCAGTCTCTTGTAGCACTTTCCACATGTGAAGTTGAGTATGTAGCAACAACCATATGTTATACTCAAGTGATGTGGATGAAGCAAACACTTGAAGACTATAAGATTGAAAATAGAGGTCATAAACCTTTATACTATGATAGAAAAAGTGTTATAAGTTTGTCCAAGAATCAAGCAGTGTTGCACTCTAAGACAAAACACATACCAATCAAGTACCATTTCTTGAGGGAGACAAGTGAATGAGAAAATAATCAAGCTTGAACATGTGTCAAAAGGAAAGGAGGAGTAGCTGATATAATGACCAAACCTCTACCAAAAGTATTTTTGAGTAGTTAAGATACAAATTAGGGGTAATCCCTACCCCTAGAAATCACTAAAGGTCTCATATTATCAAGGGGAGCAGCTCAAGTGCCATAGTTTCTCCAATAAGGCTCAAGATGTGTCTAGATAGGGGAGTTAGTTCACTAGTTCAAGGCACAAGTCAAGAAGACCAAAGAAAGGCATATGCAAAGGATGAAAAGATAGAGTTTCAAGAGAATAGGTTTAGGGGAGAATTGAATCTGATTGATGAAGAAATTCATGTAGTTGTTTAAGTCCTATCTAACAAAGTAAAAGTCTAATTCAAGGGGGAGCTTCTTGAGGTAAGGTCATGCTTTTTCAATGTTTTCTTTCATGTTACTCATGTTGTTGGATGTGTGAACCTTTGTCATAGATGTCAAAGGGGGAGAGAGTGTTGTCAAAAACAAGGATTGAATGCTTTGAAGATGTTGGTGTTTGTTTACCATCAAGGTTTCTGAGTTTGTTTCCATCAATGAAAAGGGGGATATTGTTGAACCTTGTTGCATTGTTGGTGTTGTCATTGATGTCACATGACATTGATGGAAAAGGAGGATTGAAATGTCATGAAGGTTGGTGCCTTCTCAATGGTGTTTAGTGTTCACAAAGTGGTCTCATGGTGTTTTCTTGAACATTCATGATGGTTTTAGGGTGTTACATGATTGTTAGTGAGGTTGGTTCCCACTAGAGGTATGGAGATGCTTAGTGTACTCTTCTCAAGTGTCCCATAGGTCTGAATTGGTGTCTCAAGGATGTGCAAGGGCTTCTAGGGTGATCATCAGGTCAGGTGTTGCAAGTCATAGTTAGAACTAGCCCATTTAGGCCTATTTCTAGAGCCTAATGAGGTGTATGAGGTCAAATAAGGCCATGAAAATACTATGTAAGCATGGAAGAGCCTAGGAACACTTTATCTAGAGCATTTATGAGTAGCTACAAGTCATATTTCATCTCTTGGAGGAAAATTTGAGGTCTTCACTAGGAACTGCCTTTCCTTTGAAACTAGCAAGTGGAGGCATAGAAAAATGAGGTTGGTCTTGATTGTACAGGCTAATTTATGATAAATCAAGCTATGGAGCATGTAGAGGAAGGTATTGTAGTGCTCTATGTCAAGTTTCATGAAAATTTGAAGAGAATTGTTGAAGATATTCAAGTTTTACTAAAACTGGGTTAAGAAAGAAGGGCTAAAATAGTGACCTATCTTCTTAGCACTAAAATAAAATTGACAAGCCTTATTCAGATAAATAATAAGAGGATTTTTTGAAGAGCATTCAAAGACATAAATTTTGCAAAAACCTAAGGTCAAAAGTGGAAGAACAAGAAAGTTCTCTTCATTTTTCTAACATTGTTCAAACCCTCATCTTGAAGCGATGGACAAGAAATGAGTTTTTAGTCTCAAAATCACTTGGGAAAGTCATGAAAACCACTCAGGGCATGTAGAGAGGTCCTCCTAGTCCAGGTTGGTGGCATTGTTGTTTCTCAAACATGATTATGTTGTACATATGTTTCCTTATTTTGAAGAAATTTGTCTATACAATTATGATTAGATGGATCCAAGATGAATATTATACTATGAAATCTTGTGCTAGATGTGGTATTAGTGCTCATGAATTGTTTTAGAAAAGTACCTTGCATAGTTTGCATGAACACAATCAACCTTCCTCTCCTACTGCTAAAAGGACTCTCAAGCCAAATCATCCATGGTGTTTGAAGAAGGTTTTTGTATATAAGTTTGATGTTTATGTGAGAAATAATTATGAACACTTGATACATGTTCAATATGACTTAATGGAGCCCATGATCTTATCTTGTGAAAAGGTTTAAATTCTATGTCTCATTGGTGTTCAACTTTCATATAGGTCTAGTCAAGAAGACTTTTAAGAAACATAAGTTGCATTTGTGGATTCCACTTCATAACCCATGCTTTCAAGCAATTGGAGATGGTATAGTGATCTAATTTGAATTATTGGTGGGATTGGTTGTTCATATGTGTGAATTTAGGTTAGCGAGAAAGACTCAAAATCAAAATTGTTCTTTGATTCCTTAAGAAATAATGCACCCAAGTCCCACAAATGTATGATTTTCATGACTATATTATTTGAGTTAGTGATTTCATTTGGTGTGGTAAGTTGACTAAGCAAAGGATCTTCTCATTAAATTTTTTAGATAAGATATGGATAAAGGTTTACCTAAGTAGCCCATCTCACTATTGAAAACTATGTCTAGTTTCTTGTGACATTTGAAGAAGGATTGTGACTTTAGCCTTAAATATTCAAGTTATCTTATTAATAAATGTAAAATAAGGTTTGAGCTTGTAGTAAGAGCCTCATGATGAAGTCATCATACACTTGTATTGAAATATAAATCAAATGTAAGGTGTTGAAATCCTTCAAATATATGACTAGGGTTTTGAGTCTTAAAACCCTAAATAAGAAAAGTTTGGAGATAAAGATAATTTGATTCAATAGGCATGATATCAGAAAAAAATTGATCGGGGAGTTGTGTAAATGTCATTCATCCTTCTTGAAATATTCCCCTTAAGTCATGGTTGACTGAGAATGTATGTGGTGTAAACTAAATCCTTAAAGTTGCAAGTTTGTGTTGACAAAATAGTGTATACCTGTCTTAGCGCATGTTTCATGAAGAAGATTTTTAGTGCCATGTCTTCTTGATTGGTGTAGATGAAAAAATGATCTCAAATAATTCTTCCCAAGCTGTGAAACTTTTTAAAGACATTCTCTCTGCAGTATGTCATGCATGTGTAAGGCTGTGATTGATTCATTAGGATTGTGTTTTGATGACTATGAAGAAGAGTGTGTAAAATGATCTTTTCTCTGTTTTTGAATATCTCCAAGTTCTTATTGTTGGTGTAGACATCCTATAGGCTCAAGGACCATGAAATCAATGACATGTCTTGGTTTGACAAGTTCCTCTTTTCTTCAAGTTTAAGATTGTGTTTGCTAATACTTGCTCCTAATTCTCCCATGAGCTCAATGAAATTTGAAATCCAAAATGGCGAAGAAGGAGGTTTTAAGAGGTTATAAATAATGTTTAAAGGCTCAAATAGTGTTCATACATGTCGGACATACACTGATAGTGAGTTTGTTGTGCTACAAGACAATTATTCCTCATTGAAGAAAAGGTCAAGAATCTAAAGAACCATTACAAGTCTGATCACATAGGTCTGAATGGAATATTATCAGTTGTGGCACAATTTTAGGGAGTTTAGGAGCCTCCATTTCTCATCATTTTGAATCGATAATCTTGAAATGTCCTATATATTCTAAGGTTATAACAAAGCTGTTAGATGCAATAATGACAACTCTGAGGCCGTTTTGTATGAAGACAGTCCAACCCCTCCTTTTCGGATTATAAAGTGAGTTAGAAGAAAGGTCATTGGATTTGAAGTGCAAGGGTCATGTATGTGAGCTTCTCTTATTATTATAAGCTCATTTTTGTATATGAAAATGTTGTTGAATAATGTGAGAGTTGAGTGCGAGGTTAAAAAGGTGAAGGAGTTTATAATGCATTGAAACTATTGTAATTAAGAGATGGTGTATGAAATTGTATGAGCTAATTTAGGATCACTATATGTTGTCTTAACAACTATGTCAAGTGAGTGATAAAATTTGGAGTTAAGTCTAAGTAGGAGCTTAGCAAATCTAAAAGTGGGTGCTTTCATGCAAGTTGCAGCTTGCAGAGGAGTCAAGTAGGTGTTTGATCACATATTGAAGTTGGTGCTTCATGTTGAGTGGGTGCTCAACAAACTTGTAACCTTTATAATCTTCCATTGGACAATCAATCCAACATAGTGCATTGGTTTAGTGGGTTTTCTCCCATCTTGGGTTTCCCACTTAAAATTTTGTCTCTTTATGTGGTTTGCTTGTTGATTTCATGTGAATTATGTGGTTGATTTTTCATATTAAGTTGAAACAATTTGTTTGGTTTCAAATGGACACTAATTCACCCCCTCTCGATGTCATAATTTCCAATAGAACAAACTTTTGTTCTTATTCTACATATCAAATAAAACACGCAACTAAAAACATTGATGTCACCATTATAAAATGTGACCTCGTCATTGGTGACTAGCGAGAGTCATTGATTTCCGCCTTCCTCTGTTGCCTCGATCTCCATTTGAAGATGCTAACTCAGCCAAATTTTATGATGAAGTAAAATTACAACTCGGACATCGGGTTACACCGAAAATACGTCTCGAGGTAATTGTTTTTAATTTTTCAGACTTTTACCATGACTCACAAATGATATACAAGACTTTATTAACAATGACTATATAGAATTTGATAATTTGGATTTGTAATAACTTATAACAAATCCACCTAAAAAAATTAAAATATAAATATCATTTCAAAATACTTTGACATATATCAACTCCGTGGAAAAATTAAATGAATAATGTGACCATATTGCAACTAATCTATAAAAACATTGATACTACAAAAACTAAGATCACAAAATATCTATAAACAATAATAACAAATTTACACATGAAATTTTCACACAACCATGATTTTACTGCTACCGTCACCGCCAATGAATAAAGCAAAAGTGAATTATTTAATTACTCAGTCGATGATGAATCTAATATTTACACATGGGTGTCAACATATGAATGAAAATTATTCTCTTTTCTTGAGCAACACCACTTCTTTAACCAGCTGGGTGTTTTGATTAAGAAATCAACGCCTTTGAGTTTGCATCCTCTTTTTTAACAGTCTATTGAATATGTTGATAAATGAACTACAGAATCAAGAGTGAATCTCAAGACGCATCAGCTAGCATGAGAGAAAATAATAAATCTAAATGGTTGATCTTCTGATATTCCCACAGTTTGACATAATTCTAATTTTATATGGAAAATTGTGTGAGAATCTTGAGACCACATAGACTATACATGGAAATCAATCTATCCACACACAGCTTTGGATTTAAATTGAATTTCACATTAATTATAATCAAGTATAGATACACATGAATGCAATTTGAGTGTAATGCTTGGTCTTCTTTTTCGAAATTCCAATATTCAATTTACAGGTCTAGATGCTCAGGATGTGCGTGGAAATGAAGAATAAACAGGATAAAACTAGATATACAGAAGAGATATATATATATATATATATATATATAGAAATTGATAATATTAAAAAGACCGCAAAGATATGTGATTCTTAAAATCTACTAACATAATGGTCCGTACTTGAAACATCTCTCCTCCGATCAAGTACGTCCAGATATATGTTACCAGCCTATCCAATAATGAATTCAATTAGACCAACTATAATACCAAATATTATATTTGGTCCATATTACAAACAAATAGAACACATAAAAGTTGAGAATTTAATTTATTCGGGATATCTTATTTATGATTGATTAGTTACATATATAGATTAATTAAAACCTATAATAGTTTAATAAAACATGATCTTTAATCCCTATATAATCTCAATCTCATCTCCTAATATCTTTGTAACATCCATTTATTCTCTCACACAACTTTATCGGCATGAGTTGTGATGACAACTCACTATTATACTCACAAAATAATATAACTATTACAATATTATATTCTCATTTAGTTAATACAATTCCACTCATACATAATTAATGTTCATAATAACTAATATTTCGTGACAAAAACATTTGTGAAATACTTTATCTCTACCCATCTTTTACAAGTCACCTCCTACTAGCCGATAAGGTACAACATGAATATTTAATTACTTCTTCTCTATTATTTCCATTCCCTCATGAGCCATACCTATGTGCAAGAATACTACAATATCCTCTAAATGATTTACGCACGTCTTGTGCAGAGCCAAAAGAGTTGTGCATTCGGCATGGTGTATTCTATGCTCTATGTGTCCTCACCATAATTTATCCTTGAGATATGATCAAGTCCAAGATTACTCCTTTCCAAGTTTTACTATGATTGTAAACTCAAATTCTTGAAATAAGAGTATCCATCTGCAGATGCGCCCTTGTAAGACTAGTTTATTGACCAAATACTTAAGTGCCATGTGATCATTATAGAAGATAAATGGTGTGGCTAATAAATACTACCTAAACTTGTAAATCGCATACAACATAGACAAACCTCATACTCTATAGTTTTATAATTTTGTTCATCATGTGTCAACTTCTTTCTTGCAAAGAAAATAGGGTGGTCTACATTCCCTTCCCAAGGCTGAGCTAACACTTCCCCATTGTTGTTCCAGAGGCATCCACATGCACATGAAAAGGTAGATACCATGAAGTAAAATGTAAGATGGGCATGGTTGTTATTTTTTCCTTCAATGTCGTGAATGTTTGTTGTTGTGCCTCCCTCCAATAGAAATTTCCCTTAGCCTTCATAAACTCCTCGAGTGGCATAACAATATTGGCATACCCTTTAAGGAAATTCTTGTAGTACCATGTATTCCCAAGAAATCCATGCACCTCACTTTGATTGGTTGGATCCTCCAACCCCAAAATGAATACTACTTTTTCTGGATCAACCAACAATCCTTCTTTGCAAATTATGTTCCCCAATAATGTACCAAACAATTTTACAAAGATACATTTCTTGATGTTAAAAGATATACTTAGTTTCTGCCTTGTTTGAACATTAATCTCAAACAATCATCCTTCACCAACCCATACATTGTCCAATCGTTTAGGTATACTTGAAGAAACTTGTGAATAAAATCTTGTAATGTCATTACTATAATACGTGAGAATACCATTGACGCATTCTTCAACCCAAAATTCATGACTTTGTATGCGATAAATCCCACTTAGTTGCAAAGGTCATCTTCGCTTAGTCATCGTGTGTAATTCAAACATGATGATATCCTAAGAAACCATCAGTAAAGGAATAGATCTCACACACTGCGATGCCTTCAAGTATTTCTTCTATGAATGGTGTCGGGAAAGGATCAATCACACATGAGGCATTCAATACCCTATAATATACACAAATATTGATCCTTGAAAGCTTACGAGTTGGTGTTGGCTTGTTCCCATCACTATGAGTCGTACACTCGAATAATATGAGTTGACAACAACTCATCCACGGCGATGCTTACCGTAAAGAGAATATCCCAAGGCATGCGATTCCAGGTTGGAAGCAACATGGTAGTGATCACTAAGGAGGTTGCTGCGGGAGAGTGGTCCAGAATGAATCATACCTTGAGGCCTCACCCTTGGCTCATGGTTGAAGCGAGGAAGGAAGCCCTCTCATGTGCCCAGAGGCCTTTTCTTGAAATGAATTCCATGAGGGATTCTCTGATGCCATCATTCTCTAAGCCAAGTTATGGGAGAAGAAATCACAAGAGACTTCCAAGACTGGATGGCATAGTTCATTCTCACAAACTTAGAGGGAAACAATCCAATTGGTAGGAAAAATCATCGATAATAGATTGCATCGCCAATTTCTTAAAGTTTCATCTTCTAAGAAGTTCTCCATGACTTCGTATCTAGTCTACGCCTTGGCAAAAACAAGACCATTTAGGGGCCTAACACTTACATAGAGTTTTTCCTAAAAAGGATCCCACGTCTGACAATTATTTGCACTTTGTTGGGTTTCAAATTTGCACTTTAGGTGAAACCACAGTCAGGGGACAAACAAGTCCCTCCTCTTTGATGGGAGAGGTTCCCTTATTGAAAGCCAGAAACAAGATTATTTACAAATCTACAACTTTCATCAAATGTGGTCTTCTGACATATGAAAATGTGTTTTCTTGAGGAAAAACACCAACATAAGAGAATGGAAGAATGAAGGAAAATAAAGGAAGAAGAGAAGGAAATAATTTCGGGAAAAGAGATTGCAGAGAAAACCCTTATTTGCATTAGACAAATGAAATACTGAGAAGAACCATTCATGTTTTTACGAGATCTGATCCCACGAGACACAAAGTTTTTGAAATTGCATTCACAAGAACACAAAGTTTCTTCGCATATTAGAGATTAAATGATTCTCAAACCAGCAGTAGAGAGAGAGAGGAAACGAGAGGAAAAATAAAAAGAAGCCCTTATTGATTTTTTCGGTTCAAAATCTGATCTCGACATATCAGAATTTCCACCACATGATGGCTTCCAAAACCCATCAAATAGCTCGTGAAAAGTGGTTATAACTTCCTCCAGGCGAGAAAAATGGTTTGTAAATGGATTTCATCCTTCGTGCCCTTCAAAATCATCCAATCGTGAAGAAAAACCATGGCGGAAAACCAATTGGTACAAATAGACGGACATTTCATTTTATTTACGGTTTGATATAAAACATTGATTTGTTGTTAAAGCGTTCAAATCGGGACCGTCCACGTGGAAGGAGAGATTGGAGCGGACATGGGGAAGCCCCATGAATTTTTGTGTTTTGGCACTTTGGAACAAATTTCCCCATATCCCCGCTCTGCTTTTTTGACTTGGACATGTGGCAAGCTATGATTGGAAATGGGGTCATGGTGCAATTCTAAACATTTTGACCTATTTTGTAAAAAAACACAAAATCTCATTTACCTCCGCTGGCCCACAACTCTGATTTGGCGTGGACACATGGCGCAATCTGGTTGGAAATGGGTGCGTGGCTCTCATTGTAACATTTTGACCTTTTTGCAAAAATGGCGCAAAATCTCATTTACCTCCGCCCCCACTGCTCCACATCGGCTCTT
This sequence comes from Taxus wallichiana var. yunnanensis, assembly GCA_018340775.1. NCBI lineage: Eukaryota > Viridiplantae > Streptophyta > Pinopsida > Cupressales > Taxaceae > Taxus > Taxus wallichiana. Next base: position 15,217,223 of record CM031236.1, on the reverse strand, counting down.
TGGACACGTGGCACCCTTAGATTCGTTTGGGTTATGGGGAAAACAACTTACCTTACCACTTTTTAACCTTTTGGCAAAAGGTTCAAAACCTTGAATTTCTCCATCGCCCATGAGTCAGGTCCTTCCTTTGGACACGTGGCGGCCTTTGAATGGTTGCGAGTCCTTGAGGGATTTTGTTTCAATTCTCCCGGGCTCATGGGTCAAATCTCACCAACTTAGCTTTTGCAAGAAAAAATCAGCATCTCCTCCATCTGCAAAGGGAAAATTTTCCAACTTAGGCCTGTGAGCCATAACTTAAAAAGTACAAGGAGCTAGGAGGACTTCTTTACCTTTTTGGAAAGGGGAAGAAATTTCCCATCGATGAAGTGATTTTCATGAGCCCTCCAATTCTTAGAAAGTTCCAAATTCAAAAATACCTCTTTTCAAGTATACTTTAAGGGCACCAACTCAAAAAATTTGTAATTTTAGAATTAGAAATTAAAGGGAAATTTGAGGGTAGGTGACAATAATTGGCTCTTTACGGGATGACTTGGCTTGAAACAAAGGCCTGAGGCAAGATCAAGAACAACATACCAACTCAAATGAAATGAAGACTAGTGCCTTATCCATTGGGTGATATAGTCAAGAGGTAAAACCAATACAAGACAACACACACAAGGCAGGAAAGGAAACAAACCAAAAAGGTGGGCCAAAAACAAACACCCCACACAACAAGGAAGAAAAAGGAAACAAAGAAGCCCAAAACAAAGAAAATACACAATGTACAAGGGGACTCCCTAATCACCTAGGACCTAAACAACTTTAAGTACTACCCACTATAAGGGAGTGGGAGAGAATATCCATCCATGTAACTCAAATAAAAAGAGTTCTCACCAACAAAATGTCTGATTCTGAAGGGGCCAAGCCAAAGTGAGTCAAACTTACCATGGCTTCCTTGAGGCTCATGTCTCTTATCCCATAGCAACATTGTGTCCCCACCTGGAAAACTTCTGGATTTGGCTTTCTTGTCAAACAAAGCCTTCACTTTCAACTGATGGGCTGTTATTCTATCAACCACCTACAATCTATCTTCATTCAACTTTTGGAGATACATGATTCTCTTGTCTAGAGCATTGTTGAAGCTTGAATCTTCAATAGTTTTCATCAAATGCAAAGTTGGCAACTCCACCATCACCGTAGTTGAGCTTCCACACCATACACTACTTGGAAAGGAGACATTCCAATGGCTCTCTTAGGTGTAATCCTATCAGCCCAAAGTGCATCATATAATTTCTTATGCCAATTTCTTTGAGAATCATTCACAAGTTTCCTGACAATGGTCACCAAATTCTTGTTTGTTGATTCAACTTGTCCATTCCCTTGAGGATAATAATCAGAAGAGTGAACAAGAGATATTCCATATCCATAACAAAAATCCATTATCTCAGTAGAGGAGAAGTTAGAAGCATTATCAGTCACAACTTTGTTTGGAATTCCAAATCTTATCAATATGTTTTCCTTTATGAAGTTACATACTACTTTAGAAGTAGTACTCTTGACTGGGATGGCTTCCACCCACTTGGTGAAATAATATGTGGCAATCAACACATGAGTATGTCCAACACTTGAAGATGGATTGAGAGTTCTGATGAAATCCAAACCCCATTGTTGAAAGGGCTCCTCGATCACCACTAGCTTGAGAGGCAAAGCAGCCAACCTTGGTCTTCCAATAAACGTTTGGCATGATTCACATTTACTCACCCACTTTGATGCATCTTGGAATAGATTGGGCCAATAATAGCGGCCACGAAGGATTTTGTGAGTTGTTACAACGGATAAGAAATTCCCCCACAAGATTAATCATGAAAATCAGAAAATAATCTCTTTTCTTTGCTCTTTATCAACACATTTTAAAAACCTTCCATCTACACCTCGTTTGAAAAGAGCATTTTCCCAAAGAACATATTGTGCGGATCTAAGTTTGATGGATCTTTTTCTTTTGCGATCAAGTGCGATGGGCATTCACCATAGGTCGAAAAATGAGCAATATCGGTGTACCATACATCACAGCCGAGCTAAGAAACAAAACCACGAGGCAAATCTACTTCATCTTTGAACAACGTTTCATCAACACCTTCAACAATGAGCTCACATAGTGCTTGGTTGGTTTGATATCCAAATCGTATTCTTGCACTTTTTCCACCTAATTACCTCTCTTAGTTCCAAATTCTTGTTGTGTGAGAATCAATTTGACACTTGTATCAGGCACAAACACAACAACATGAAAATTTAGAATATAAAATCTGAATTGTTTAACAACTTTTACAACAACAAAAGCGTGTTTCTCCATCATGGCGTATTTCAGTTCGTGGGCTTTCAAAACGTAGCTCATGAATGCTATGGGAAATTCGTGATCTTCAGCATTATTTTGAGTTAAAATAGTGGCCAAAGTGTTTTCAGTGGCATAGCAATATATAATAAAATCTCTGCTGAAGTCTAGACATGCCAAAGTGGGAGTATTTGCAATGGCTTTTTTGATATCTTCAAAAGAAAGCTTTCCTTCAGAGGACCAGCCAAAATTTTGCTTCCCTTTCATCATGTGAGCAATGCTCATAGTAAGTTCGGAAAAATCGGGTATGAATCTCCTCAAGAAATTAATCTTACCAAAGAAGGAATGAATGCCTTTCTTACTCGTGGGAAGAGGAATCTGCTGTATGGCCTGAATTATTTCCGGATCAATTTTGATTCCATCTTTTGAGACAATGTGTCCCAACAACTTACCTTTAGTTACACAAAACACGGACTTCTTAGGATTCAAAGAAACTCCATGCTCTCTACATTTTTGTAGGAATTTTTCAAGGTGTTGAACATGATCTGCTCTGATTTTTGAAAAGACAGTCAAATCATCTAGGTATACCACGATGCATTTCCCTTTCAAACTACCAAAATCCAGATCCATAGCTCTCTAGAAAATTAGCACCAGCATTAATGAGTCCAAATGGCATCCTCTTGTAGGAAAAAGTGCCCCAAGGAGTGGTAAAGGTGGTCTTATGCTGATCTGCAGTGTTTACCTCTACTTGGTTGTACCCTGAGAATCCGTCCAACATTGATAACATCTCCGAGGAGCACAGTGAAACTTGTAGCACTTGGTCCATCATGGGAAGAGGATAGTTATCTTTCAAGGAAGCCTGATTTAGATTTCTAAAGTCAACATAGATTCTAATCTCCCCATTTTTCTTTCTGACATGCACTATGTTAGCAATCCAAGTGGAATGATGAATGGGAAAGATGATCGGGCTTTAAAAAAAAATTGTATTTCTTGAAAAATAGTGTCAACAATCTTTGGATTATATTGCCTTTGCTTTTGTTTGAAAGGCTTGATGTCAAGCTTAAGAGGGATGGAATGTTGCATTTCTTTTGGTTTGAAAGCTTTGAGATCTTCATACGAGTAAGCAAGCACATCAACATACCTCTTCAAAATATTTATCACCTTCTCTCTTTCTTCTTGAGTGTAGCATTTTCTGATGTTCACCATTTTAGGTTCATCTATACTTCCTATATTTATTTTTTCAGTTTCAGCAGATTGTTGATTTCCTTGAGAAGCCTTGGACTTAACATATCTATCATGTTTATCAAAAAGATCCTCCAAACTCACCAAACCCTTAGGAATTTTGTTGCCTTTCAGTCTGATACATCCATCATGATCCATCTCTTCTTTAACACTTTCTTCATTTGAAAACACACATTCTCTAGGCAAGTTATCACTTCCTTCAAAATACAACTGATCAAATTTATCTCTCAACTCCAAGAAAGAGAGTAGATGTTGGTCATCATTGAAGACCTACCAATTGTTGGCATTGTCAGGAACGCTAGGCCTGTGAATCATTTCAATGGAGAATTTTTCCTGAGAGAAGTCAGGATGAGGAATTAACAAAGATCTAGAGATTGCTAGCGAATCAGCCCTCGTATTTTCTCCTCTTGGTACTGTTGCAATGGAGGAAGCATCGAGGAATTCAATAGAATCCCAGACTAGATTCCTATAGTGCTTCAATCTTCTATTTTACTTGATAAAGGTCTCGGACCTGCTTTACAATTAGCTCAGCATCACCATGAGCAAAAAGGTTCTTCACTCCCATCTCCTTTGCCATATTCAACCCAAGAATGAGGGCCTCATATTCAGCAGTATTATTGGTATTCTCAAACTGAAACTTGAAAGCAAAAGGGTGAATCTTACCCTCAGGAGAGATCAACACTATACCAGCTCCAGAGCCGGTTGAGGAACAACTGCCATCAAACTCCAATGTCCAGACATCATTAGGATCAAACAATACTCCTTTTGATGGACTTGCTTCATCCGTGACATAATCATATAGTTCCCATGCCCAATGTCTTCATACAAAATTTGTGCTTTTGGATCATCTGTTTTTGCACAATATACTCAGCTTGCTTCTCAGGCATCGATTCTTCATCTTGCCATTAACTGGAATAATGGCATGTGACCAATCCATTTTGATTTCCCCTCCAACATCCTTGCAAAAGTTCCTACTCAATAGCATGTCGTAGGAAGGAGGAATGTCAACAACTAAGATGGTTGCCAAAACCTTTTTCTCTGGCCAAGCAGTGAAAGCTACTTGTGCATCCTTGATTCTCCCAACTAAAGGTACTTCCCTACTTTCCATAGAATAGCAAGAACCATATGTGTGGGTGAGGGTTAAGCCCAAGGCATGAGCCACTTTGGCAGGCATCACATTGTCAGATGCTCTAGAATCAATAACACAATTACTAAGCTTGTGGCCTGCTATAAGGAGAGTCACATAGAAAGGTCTGATTTTCTCATTGGGTGATGTGATAACAGCTACAAGATTTGGTTGGGAAGGGGAAGAAGGAGTTGGAAAAATACCTTTGGAAACATGGGATGGGATTTTAGATTTGGAGTTGACAAAATCAACCATTTTGGCAAAGGCTTTGGGATGGGTTTGATAAAACTCAGCCTCAGAAATCTGAACCTTAGTTCTCTTTATGTGATCAATAATATCAAAGGATCCAGATGTGGATGGGGTATCATTACAAGAAATGGAAGAGACCTTAGCCCTATCAACTTTATCATTTGACACACAGAAGCTTTAGAAGTAGAATTGGAGGGAGAAAAACCAGCAGTAGAGCTTACCTTTTGTGTGGAGGTGGTGGGGATAGGAGAACCTCTCTTTGCAAGCACTGGAATGGTATTAGAAGACTCCTTTGATTTCGTTATTCACAGCTGCACAACTTTCTCCTTTTTGCTGATCATTCTCAAGTTATGACATCATATGACTCGGTGTTCATGTCAGCCACTATATCATTATAATCATCCTCATCATCAACACCTTTAGTGGTGAGGAAGTTGACTCCAGAATCACCAGGCTGCTCTAACTCTTCATCAACATCTTCTTCTTGATCATCATAAAATTCATTCTCTTCTTCAACATTAGGTTCAAGGACTTCACATATTGCATTGTGCAGAACTTTGAGAGGTGGACTTTCAATTGCCAACCTGGTTTTAGAAGAAGGCAGTCTGTTCCTAGGCTGAAAATTCTTCCTTGGAACATCCTGGTATGGAGTATGTTGAGCCAATTGTTTTTTTATTGCAATGAGGTCATTGGCCAGCTTTTGTACCAACTGATCCGAATTACCTCCAGGAGAAGAGGGAGAAGATGATGTCTTGGATTTCTGGGATTCTCTTTTTAGTTTTCCTGACATGATCAAGTCATCTTCCACGCTGACTGCCAGCCTCTAATCATCATCCAAAGTTGCTAGATTGGCTCTCCTCATAAGCATAGCTTACTTCAGGTAGTTGTGCATTCAAAAAGAAACATTTTTGGATCTAATCAACGGGTCTAGTATCTTGTGGAATTTTATTGATCAGCTTATTAAACTTAGCCACAAATTCTCTCATGGGCTCTTGTGGTTCCTTTTTTATTTGAGAAATTTGGGCAAGCAGAGCATGCACATCTTCTGCAGGTTTGAAACAGTTCTCAAATCTTGTTCTCATGGTTGTCCAATTTGTGATTGCTCCAGCAGGGAGATGGTAAAACCAATCTGCTACATTGTCTTGCAAGGTTTCCACAAACAGCCTAACCGAGACATCTTCATGCTCCACACCGAGGACTCCACATGCAATAATGAAGGCTACAATGTGTTCATCAGGGTGCACTTTCCCATCACCCCTGAATTTGGAAAAAATCTTTCTGTTACCCTAGGTAACTCATGTAAAGGTTGTGGAAGATCCAAGGGACCAACTCGGTGGCCCCAAGGTAATGGAATTGCCATCCTTGGAAAAACTACTTGAAGAGGAACTGAAACACCAGCAAGAATCAAAGCACGGAGATTAGGGTTGAGTTGCTCTTGAGGGATTCCACTCCCAAGGGTTCTATCTTCAACAGGGGGTGTGCTTGTAGAATGAGCTCTTCTATTTCTCCCTGTTGAAGGAAGAGGAAAACCTTGCTGATCCAGAAGTTGAAATTGAGAATCTTCAACTCCAAGAGCTCTTCTACCACGTGTGTATCTCAAAGTCGCCAGATCAATGGAATGATCAAATTGTTGTTCTTCTTAGAAAGGAATCTATTGAAAGCATTCCCAAGAGAGTCACCAAAAACTGTTGGGTTTCAAATTTTCACTTTAGGTGAAACCACAGTCAAGGGACAAACAAGTCCCTCCTCTTTGATGGGAGAGGTTCCCTTATTGAAAGCCATAAACAAGATTATTTACAAATCTACAACTTTCATCAAATGTGGTCTTCTGACATATGAAAATGTGTTTTCTTCAAGGAAAAATACCAACACAAGAGAATGGAAGAATGAAGGGAAAAGAAAAGGCGGGAAGAAGGAAATACTTCCGAGGAAAAGAAATTGCAGAGAAAACCCTTATTTGCATTGGACAAATGAAATACAAAGAAGAACCATTCACGTTTTTACCAGATACAATCCCACAGACACAAAGTTCTTTGAAATTACATTCACAAGAACACAAAGTTTCTTCGCATATTAGAGATTAAATGATTCTCAAACCAGTAGAGGGAGAGAGGGAAATAGAGGAAAAAGAAAAAGAAGCTCTTGTATTGATTTTTCGGTTCAAAATTACAATCTCAACATATCAGAATTTCCAACCATGACAATGGCTTCCAAAACCCATCAAATAGCTCATGAAAAGTGGTTATAACTTCCTCCAGGTGAGCAAAATGGTTTGCAAATAGATTTCATCCTTCGTGCCCTTCAAAAATCATCCAATCGTGAAGAAAAACCATGGCGGAAAACCAATTGGCGCAAATACACAGACATTTCATTTTATTTGCCAGTTTTAATATGAACCATTGATTTGTTATTAAAATGTTCAAATTGGACCGTCCATGTGGAAGGAGAATATTGGAGCGGGCATGGGGAAATCCCTTTCATTTTCATGAATTTTTGTGTTTTGGCACTTTGGAACAAATTTCCCCGCAGCCCCGCTCTAGCTTTTTTGACTTGGACACGTGGCAAGCTATGATTGGAAATGGGGTCGCGGTGCAATTCTGAACATTTTGACCTTTTTGCAAAAAAACAAAAATATCATTTACCTCCATGCTGGCCCACACTTTGATTTGGCGTGGACACGTGGCGCGATCTAGTTGAAACGGGTGTGTGGCTCTCATTGTAACATTTTGACCTTTTCTGCAAAATGGCGCAAAATCTCATTTACCTCTGTCAGCCCACTGCTCCACATCAGCTCTTTGGACATGTGGCACCCTTAGATTCACTGTGGGTTATGGGGAAAACAACTTACCTTAACACTTTTTAACCTTTTGGCAAAAGGTTCAAAACCTTGAATTTCTCCATCGCCCGCAGTCCGATCCTCCCTTTGGACACGTGGCGGCCTTTGAATGGTTGTGGTCCTTAGGGGATTTTTGTTTCAATTCTCCCCATGGGCTCACGGGCCAAATCTCACCAACTTAGCTTTTTGCAAGAAAAAAATTAAAGTGCACAAATACCTCTGCATCTCCGCCAGTCCACCAAAGGGAAAAAAATTCAACTTAGGCCCATCGAGCCATAACTTAAAAAGTACAAGGAGTTAGGAGGAATTCTTTATCTTTTGGAAAGGGGAAGAAATTTCCCATCTAATGAAGTGATTTTCATGAGCCCTCCAATTATTAGAAATTTCCAAATTCAAAAATACCTCTTTTCAAGTATACTTTAAGGGCACCAACTCAAAAAAATTGTAATTTTAGACTTAGAAATTAAAGGGAAATTTGAGGGTGACAACACACTTGGTCCTAGAAGATAACAATCAACACTTTAAAAAGGTGAATGGTGCTTTTACACATGTCATTTCTCTAGTCGGAAGGTATGGATCGTACTTCATTCAATTTTTAACCTTTTCATATATACAAGTGTCGAGTTTTGAACTTTCTCCACGGAGATTGCCACACTACCCGAGCGACAGGATTGTGCTAATTGAGTTGTGTAGGCAACTGGTCCATATCAATCAGAAGCTAAGGAACAGAAAGAAGAAGTTGATTTCTTTCCCTATCTCACTAGGGATTTTCTCTTGCAAGAGTGCTCACGAGGCTGCCAACATGGAAGTTTCCATGTCTCCTATAAACATGCACTCATACACCCCAAGGGCATATTTTGACATCCGAGAGGATCTAGACACCTTTCACCTACCTGATATGTATCATGTCCCTCAAATTGAATATTTTTGGGTGAACTATGTTGATGATTTTGAAGTATGAGAATGTGATCACAAGAGGATGACAGGTTGAGAAAATGAGAAAATTCAATTTTGAGTGGTATGAAGGTGGTGTTCAAGAGGATGACACTAAAATTTATGATCCAGAGTACCTGACGGTGAAATTTTCTCCTCTCCCCAAGTGGTTTGGAGTGTTCGCGAGTCTGGAGATATCAAAGAACACATCAAAGCAGTGATCAAAAGGTCAAAGGAGTGGTATAGGAGAAATATGCTTGATCTCATCTCATCTGGAAACATCTCTTCCCTCCAGAGACATGTTTCTTACCATTCTTCTTACAGGAAAAACATAAATCTCCTGTCTGGTTCAATTAGAGAAAGCTCAAAGCAAAATCCGGTGGAATCTAAGACTCCTTGCTACAAAATGTTGCATAAGAAAGTAATAATAGTGGAGGACCTTGTAGTTGATTTGGAACAAGGGGATATTGACCAATCATACCTCTTGTCACCACAGTAGTCCCCAAGCTTCTCTTCTTATGGTGTTGCACCGATCCCACCTACTCAGGATGTTCCTTCCCATTTGGAGGAAGAGGCTGCAATATTGCCAAATTTCGAGCCAAAAACTAATTATATATTCCCTTAGGTACATGAGAGGATAAAAATAGAATCTCACATGGTGTAATAGGTGACCATTCCTCATTTCTCGACCATTGCCTCGATGGTCAAAGGGAAGAAAGGAAAATTGGCTCAAACGATTTCTCACTTTTTCAATGGCACCTCGGGTAACTAGTATGTAGAGGTAGTCATGCCAAAGGTTATCAAGCCATTCAAAGAAATGACTTTATATGATTATTAAATGAGAAAAATTCCTCTGGGCCCAACGAAACATGAGGTTGATGTTCATTTGTTTCAAGAGTCTTCCACTCACCTTGTTGCGAGAATCCAAAAATACAAGGAGAAGCTAGACCAAGCAAAAGACTATATCGGGACCCTCACTTCATATGTAAAAGTTCTTTCAAACCCCAATTTTTCCACTTCTCTTCTAGACAAAGAATTTAATTCAATAAGTAGCTTGAACCCCGAGTCTATCGAGAAAAACACAAGGGTTTGCCATGCGAAGGCAAAAGCAAATGAAAAGTGGGTGAACATGATCCTAGAAAAGGAAAGGTGTTTGCTACTAGAAATGTTGACGTTACAGACAAGTACATGAATGCACGACCATGAAAATAATCACAACATGAGAATTGATTGATGCAGAGAAAGATCACTAGGATCAGGTGTATCTATTGGTCATGGAGATGGGCAGGTCAAATCATCCCTCCTGATAACCAAAGGTGTATTCTCTTTAGCATCAAATGACTTGTCTCAAGTTTGGGCTCAAACTTTGGTTGCTCATTATGAAATGATAAAACATGCTATCAATGAGCTTGATTCATATGAGGAAGAGGTTGAAAATATGCATAAGGATGTCGATGCTCAAGTACAAAAGCTTGGAGTGCCAGTCATTAATGAAGACACTTCAATAGATGATATGTTTAAGTCTTTTTGACTATCCAGGTCAAAAAAGGTCGAGATCCATTCTCATTCAATGAAGACACATTGGATTCTCTAACGTAGATAATGGTAGTTATTTCCAACACCACAAAATATCATCAATCTTGGTACTCAAATGCATGAACATTAACTCCCTTACAGAAATTTGGATCAAATCACTGAGTTTTGTTCACATCCCGCAAGTTGAAAAAGTGCCACCTACAACAACAAGGTTTAGCAGGAAATTTAAAGGCATTGAGATTTCACCTATGGAGCTTTCAAAGAATCCATCAGAGGGTCTTCATCAGAATAGTTCTCTCTCTCTTATTCTTCTTTTTCTCTTCCCTTCTTCTCTCTTCCCCCTTTCTTCCATGTTCTATTTCTTCGTTGGGGTTATACTTTTCATTTTTTCATATTCCTATTTTGTCTTATTCATTTAAATGTGACTAAGGTTTGTAATGTAATAAGTCATCCTTAATTTATAAAATGGGACTTCATTTATTCTTAGGAATATAAAAATTCACATGTTGTAAAGGGAAAATGAAAAGTGATGTGGGGGTAGGCGAAGATTCATTCTCTATTCTATAAATTGTAATGACACCCTCATTCTTAAGGGTTATCAATTTTATATGCTCGTGAGAGATTACTACTTGTGAAGAAGAAAAAGAGATTGCATTTCATTTAATTCCCTCCCTATATTTTCTTCTATTTCCTACTATGTACAACTTTGTTAAAACATCAATGAAAGAGAAAGGAGTTTCTTTCCTTTTCACGATAAGGAGATTACTAAAACTTCTATGTTCTTAATCTTTTCTTGTATTATTGCTAGTAGTAAAGTTGTTTTCTTTATGTATATGTGTGTTGAAGTATTATGATTAATGGTTATAGGAATATGATTTTCTACCCACATTATTAATTCCCCTCTCTTTTTCCCACACCCTTTCCTACTCTCTTAGAAAATTCCTTCCTTGCAAAAATTGTAAGCCTTTACCGCAGTTCAAGTGGAGTGTTCCTATTGGATCATTGGCCCTTAAGGCCACCAAAAATTTCATTTCATTCACACATAATAAATGGAGTTGCACCATTCAAGTAGAGGGACCTATAGTATCAGAGCATTGGCAGATACCCATTAATTTGTCCACCTGACAAATTTTCTCACCAACAATTTTTGCACCCACCATGGGGCAGACTTGGAAAAATTCTACACCCAAAATATGAATCACAAGAAAATACCAAAAAAATCAAATATCCAAAAAATGGAAGTTGAAGAGTCATAGAGCCTTATGTCTCATACCCATGGCTATTCCCGGTAACCCTCTTATCTAGAGGCCTGAATTGCTTTTCCATATTCAAGAAGATATTGTATCCAACTTGAGGGAATCTATCTGACACAACGTATATATTTTTGCACACAACTTCGAGTTATCGGGGTGCTAGACATTGAAGACCAACGTGTTGAAGAACGAGAAAGGTTGAGACAAACCTAAATGTAACAAATAAGAGCTTAAGATAATCTCAAATCTACAAGTTGGTTGATCACAGGTATACCAGTGATAATGAAAAGGAGGAAATATTGATCCAATCTTTGAAGAGCTACAAAGAAGGAAAAATTAGAAATAATTCCAAGGAACTCCCTTCGTCTTGAAACTGTTCTCACTAGTGGTCTAACTGTGCTAACCCATTGACATAGAGTTTCTAAATCTCAGTGAAGATTTTGGAAACTTTACTAACATGGAAATGAAGCGGTTAGCTAAAGCAAGATTTGAAGTGGAAGCAAGATCCGAAGAAGAAACAATAGTTGAAATTGAAGTAGAAATAAGAACTCAAACAAGAGCAAAGGGAGAGTTGCAGCCAAAGCGAAGCAACAACAAGAATCGAAGCAGAAGTCGAAGGCATAATGGGTGACAAAGATAGACCTCAACCTATAGTGTCATGGGGTAGGAACACATGCCCACTTGCACTAACACAACCTCTTCATGATATGCCAAGAGGCTCAAAAAAACTTTTCCCAGTTCAGGGGAGATAGTTCACAGGCTTCTAGAGGAACACATGGCAGCGTTCATCACCGCATGTGGTGTGTCGGTGTTGAACAAAAATATTTATCTCATATTTTTTCATGGATTCTTTGTAAGACAAAGTGGCGAATGGTTATACCTTCTACCAACAAGATAAATCACTTGTTGGGATGATATTAGAACTTGATTTGAATATATATTCAAGTCTTCGAAGACTATCAAGACCTCTTGGTACAACTAGTGCATATGAAGAAAGAATCTAATGAAGGCATGAGGGATTTCATAGCGAGATACAAAATATTACTCAAGAGGATACCTCTCAAAGCATAGAAAGATCCATAGGGATCTAAATAAACACCACTTCATCAGAACAACCATAACTAGAAAAAAAATAAGATAGAAAGAGGAACAGAATGTAAAGTTACATAACTACCACTCGTGTAGAGTAACTGGTTGTGTAACCTCCCTCTCACAGAACGGCGGTTACATAACTACCATGGTGGTTGTGTAACCGTTGGTCTACATACACTGGCGGTCCTATCACTAATGAAACAAAAACAAATAAAGTTATGAACAATCACGGATTTCATACATTTGATCATTTCTCTTCCTTGGATGTCTCTTCCCATTCTCTAGTACACATGAGGACATGGGGAGAAATCTATTTAAGCAAGAGAATAAGTGGAATTGGGATCGAAGTTAGAATAAAGAAAAGTGAGAAGGAAACCATTGAAGCTAAAAAAATTGTAGAAGCAAGGTGTGAGAATAGACCAAGCAAGTACCAAAGGGAGGTGTTGAAATTGTTTATCTTCCTTCATTTTTTTGTAATCTGTATTTCTTTTAATTTGGCCAATATATAAGTGGGAAGAAAGATAAATTTCCTTTCCCGATTGGTTTTCCCTCAAATTGGGGGTTTCCAGGATAAAATATTGTGTGTGTGTTCTAAATTTTCATCTTTCCTTTACTACAAAATAGTTCTAAGTTCATATTTCATTCACTAGCATTAAGAACATGAGTTTTCAAAAAATGGAAGTAGAATAGTAAATTTTTTGGTCTCGTAAATTTCCAAAGCAATATTTTTGCTGAGATCATTTTGGTGTCGAGCTAATTATTATCCAGACCGATGTATTCATTCTTGTGATTTGTATGACAGTGACAAGGTCTAAAGGCGAAGAATTTTTACCAAAGAAGCTTTACCTTATGATCTAGACATATCTACAAAGAAGTGGAAGCAAAGAGTTAGAGATCAAATGGAGGAAGAGAAATTGTTCCATAGAATTGAGATGCTGGAAAGCATAATGGATAGGTTGTATAGACACCAACAAGAACTCTCAGATCTGCAAAATATGGAATCAATTAATCAAGATTCCATGGACTCAGTGGTTCAAGATTTGGCCAAAAATTTTGGCATAGGAAAGAGCCACAATGAGGAAGAAGATGTGGAAGAACGTGAAGAAGAAACTCTAGTTGGAAGAGAAAAGGTAAAATCTGATCATGCTCCTTTTAAAGTTAAAACGAAAGTTTAGATAAAAAAATTTGAAGGACAAGTAGATGCAAAATTGCTTGATAAATGGTTAAACCCATTGGATGTCTATTTTAGTTAACATGATGTCACTGAGGCACAAAGGATCACCTTTTCACATCTCAAAATGGAAGGACATGCTCTAGTTTGGTGGGAAACCCATCTAGCCACTTGTGAGAAGAAGAAACGTCATATTGTAAGATCTTGGGAGGGTTTTAAAGAATTTCTTAGAGCTAATTTTTATCTTATTGGCCATAAGATTGGTCAGATGATTAAATGGTAGTACTTTAGACAAAGTAGTGGTCAAAGTGTGTAGGATTACACTATAGAGTTTCAGAGACAAACCATGTTTCTTAATATGGACTTGGAGGATGAGGATATTCTAACCAAGTATTTGGGAGGACTTCACACTCACATTCGAAGGAAGGTCATCTCCACAAAGCCTAGGGATCTCAATGAAGGATGTGTGCAAGCATATTTCATTGATGATGAGAAGAATCGAGGAGCAACGGATTCAAGGACAAAGCAACAATAAATCAACCAAAGAAAGAGCAAGGACAAATAAGTAACAAAGGTAAATAGAAAGGGAAAGGTAAACAAACCGCCACTACTTTGAATACTTGTAAAGATCCTAAGAATTTTTGTAAGAATTGTGATATCAATGGTCATACTTGATGCTACATGTTGGAAGTTACATTTGGAATTACATCTAAAGAACCAAACCAAGGATTCCAATAAATCCATGACAGCTTGTAAAGAGAGATGGGGAGGTGGAAATAAAATATGATTTTGATGTAGGCGATAGACTAGGATGCATGGCCACCAACATAGACAGACCAAGAACAAGAGGAAGAGATGAGTAAGTTATTTCGATCAAAATCCAAATCAAAAGAACTAAGGTAAATGCTTTGGTTGATACTGGTTCTCAATCTAACTTGATTTCTGATGTGGTTATAAAGAAGCTTGGTCTTGAAACTTATGAGCATCCACATCCTTATCCTTTGGGATGGGTGAAGAAGGGTGTAGAAATTCAAGTAATAAGAAGATGTAAGTTCAAGTTTGGGATAAATTCTCAATATATAGATGTATTGGAGGTTGATGTAATTCCACTTGATACATTTGATGTTGTTTTTGAGTCCTTACTTGTATATCAGGGATGCTATATTCACAAGAAGGGAGAATCGATACAGATGGGTCAAGGATGGAGTCAATTACAACATTCGGGCACACCAACGATAAGAAAAAGATTGCTATGGTAAGTGCTAACCAAGCAAAGAGACTAATTCAGGAAAATCATAATCAGTTTTGTTTACTTTTATTGAAATATAAGCAATATGGGGTAGAAATTTCATATATTTATAACAAAGGGATGAAGGATTTGGATAACATAATTCAAGTATTTTCGGAAGTGTTCAAGACTCCTAGCGGTTACCACCAAAGTGAGAGGTAGAGCATGATATTCAACTGTCGTCAGAGTCCCCTCTACCAAATATCGAGTTGTATAGGAAATCCTTGTTGGAGAGTACATAGGTAAAGAAATAACTCCATGAGCTATTAGACCAAGGGGTAATACGCCCAAGCACCTCTCCATGCGTTTCGCCTATTGTGATGGTGCCAAAGTAGGATGGTTCTTGGAGGATGTGCATCGACTACCATGCTTTAAACAAGATTACCATGTAGAACAAATATCCACTCCCACGCATAGATGACCTCTTGACCAACTTCAACATGCAAATTTTTTCACAAAGTTGGATCTCAAGTCGGGTTATCATCAAGTCAAGATGAAGGAGGATATATGGAAGACTACCTTCAAAACAAAACAGGTTTTTATGAGTTGTTAGTATTTCCATTTGGTTTATGTAATACACTCACTACATTTATGAGATTGATGAATGATGTATTGCGGAATTCATAGATTCATGTGTCATTGTTTATCTAGACAATATTCTGATTTTTAGTGCCACATGGGAGGAACATCTAACACATTTGCAGCAAGTCTTGCAAGTTCTTAGAGAGAAACAGATGCTATGAAATATGAAGAAGTGTGAATTTTCCAAACAATCGCTTTTTTATCTTAGGCACATGGTTGGAGGAGGAGAGATATGAGTGGATCTAAAGAACATGGAAGCCATCACTAACTGGCCAATGCCAATGGGAGCCACAGAGACCAGGAGTTTTGTGGGAGCAGTACATTACATGAGGAAGTTCATTATGTGCTTCTTTGTTATTGCAGAACCTCTACACACAACGGCCGCAAAGAGTAAGGGTTTTGATTGGGGTAAGGAACAAGATCAGGCTTTTGAGTTATTAAAATACAAAATTATTCATGCTCCAGTACTTTCTCTTCCTAATTTTTAGCAGCCCTTTGAAGTAGAGACAGATGTCAATGATTATGTTATAGGAGCAGTGTTGTTATAGGGAGGTAAGCCAATATGTTATCATTATGAAACTTTCACTTCAGCAATTAAGGGATATTCAGTATATGATAAAGAGATGTATGCACTAGTTCAAGAAATTAAGAAATAGAGACATTATGTATTGGGTAAAGAAATTATTGTGCGCATTGACCACAAACCTCTCTAATATTTGCAAGCATGGTCTAAATTGCAGCAAACAAGGCACTACAAGTGGATGGGATTCCTTTAGCAATTCCATTTGGTGATCAAGTATAAGAAAGGTAGCACAAATTTGGTGGCAAGCATGTTGTCTAGGCCACCCACACAGATAAAATCTCTATTTTGGCCAATATCTCTAATTTTTATCCGTTCATGGAGGAAGCCTACGGAGAGGCATATGCTCAAGAAAAATATATTTCGGGTGACATATCAGTAGTTGCACTCCAAAGGGGCTGAAATGACAGGTATTGAAGATTGTTATCTCAAAGATGGGTTGCTTTCTACCGATGGGGGAAGATTTGTGTGCCAAAATAAGAAAGGCTTTTATTAATGAGGGAAGCACATACCTCAAAAGTAACGGACATTTTGGTGTTGGAAATACCATGGCCCACTTGCAAAGGTACGTGTATTGGCCCAATATGCAAGAAGAATTTAAATTCATAAGAGGATGTAAACTTTGTTGTACTAGCAAGCCTAAAATCAGGAAGGAAGGTTTGTATATGCCTTTACCGGTCCCTACTCATCCTTGGGAAGATATTTATATGGATTTTGTAGGAGGACTACCTATGTCTAAACATGGCCATGATTATCTATATGTTTTTGTAGATAGATTTAGTAAAATGTGTGTTCTTATGGCATGTAAAAAGACAATAAAAGAACATGAGGCAGCTAAACTTTTCTTTGCTAATGTATGGGTGCATTTTGGTTTGCCAAAGTCTATTGTTTCTAACAGATATTCTAGGTTCTTAGGGAAGTTTTGGACTACTTTATGGGATAAGATGGACACCAGGTTATAAAGGAGCATGACCTTCTACCCATAAACAGATGGGAAAACGGGGGTGGTGAACATGACTTTGGTACAACTTATTAGAGGATGTAATAGTAAATATCTACAGACTTAGGTTGATTCCTTAGCCTATATTCATCATTCCTATAATAGGGAAGTACACTTATCCACTATGCAATCACCTTTCAAAGCATGCTTAGGATATCTACCTACTAATCCACTGGACATTACGGTTGGGCAATAGGAAGAAGGGGAGATACATGATTCAGAGGTGACTAGAGCAGCGAAGTTCGTTGAGAGGATCCGGAAAATCCATCTCAAGGTGAAAGAACAATTGGAGAAATCTCAAGCCAAGTATAAGGCTAGACACGATCAACATCGTAGAGAGCACAAACTTCATGTTGGAGACAAGGTTTGGCTTTACTTGAGAAAGGAAAGATTACAAGGCCAAGAAAGGAAACTCAAGCCACTACGGTATGGACCCTTCACTATCTGGAGCAGGTTGGAGAAAATGCTTTCAGGCTTGATTTTCCACATTTCATGCAGATGTACTCAGTAGTGAATTGTGAAAACTTGCACCTATATAAGCCATTCATGCTTGACTAAGAATAAGAATGTCGGTTGTTACTGGGTAAGTGCACGAAGTTGGTGGACAATTCCGTGGACATAAAAACCCGAAATAAAGGTACCGCGATCGCGGTTATTGAATTCTAGGTTCGGTAATTACCGAACCTAGTTCCGTGATCGCGGTTTATAACCGCGATCGTAAAACTCTGAGACAAAATTTAACAGTCCCGCGACTCGTTATTTTCCTCATTTTTCATTTCGAACCGCGACTTTTCCTAAACGTTTTTCACTCGCACTTTCAATACTATCTCAAAATTGCTCATCGGACTTCTGGATAGCGATAGATTCAACCATGCCGCCAAGACGAGGAGGTAAGTCCCTGATTGTAATCATTTTTTTGCATTTTAGGTTTTTTTTTTTGCATTTTAGGTTTTTTTGGCATTTTCATGGGTTTTGTGAATTGTTTGTTTATGTATACAATTTTATTGTTTTATCGGTTGGTCGGCAAGCTCGGGCTCGTCAAACCATCAAAACATTCCTCAAAACCCACCGAACATTCCTCAAAACCCTCCTCCAAACATAGATCCGCCCCCTGTGGCTCCTTCTGTCCCCACTGAGCCAACAGGAACGCAAGATAATATCATTGGAAGAATCCAAGAAAATAAAATTTTCATTGAGAACCTAATTCAAACTATAAGACAAAATCATGCTACAAATCCATCCCGCATGACTTTAGCCAATACATTGCAAACATTGATTGGCGAAGTCGAGTCTGCAACCAACCAAATACATAGATGGAACACCTTTAGAAGTGACTGTAGGCGGTGGTATGTGGATAAACTATCTCATGCGGCCGTCAAAGACAAAAAAATTGGAAAAGACCTCATTTGTGCATTATTTACCGACCCTAGAACCAATGCCCCCTGCAGTTACTTGCAAACGGTTCCCAATCCATTGGTGCCATGATGATAGAATCAAAAACAATTTTTGGGACCGATGGTGGATGGTTTTTGATTATCCACCATGCAACAACAATGAGGTTCCTCTTTATTTTTTGAAGAAATTATATTGTGAGTTCGTGCTCAATGAGGTCCCGAATTATTTTGACTTTTCAAACTTTTTTGGTCGAGGAGGTGGCTGCATTGCAGAGCGCACCTTGTGCACGCGTAGTCACCCTAGGATCCCCATGCCCCAAAATCCCCACTTGCCTTGATTATCCCTCCTACAGTGAAGGAGGTTGTGGAGATGATACATTGCATGCATTGAGGAGCTCATCGACACTCTCACCCAAAGATAGCACCCAGTTGCATCCGGTGATGTTGGTGGAGGCGCCAGTTCTAGTGCACCACACCACTGTGGATCATGTGGTGCCGTATGCACTGCAGGCGAGACATCATTTGCTGGTTCACAGGATTTTTTTTCTATAGATGAGATGCTGGGGAATGTTTTTGGAACTGGAGCCACTGATATTGGTCTTTCACAGGTAAATTTTAAATAAATTTAAATAATATATATATGTACAATAGTTTAATTCACATGTTTGAGATATTAATATATATATGATTGTACGTCATGTACATACATGTAAAAAACTAATTTTTTATTTTATTTTAAATAGCAAGAGCCGGTGAAGGAAACATCCGGTGTCGACATGCTAGCTACTGCGGTTGGGCGTGTTTCAAACGTAAGTTTCAAGTTGTACAAACTTACATTTTTAATAAATCATTTAATTGCACTAGATTATTATTATAATTTGTTTCACGTGTATGTTGTACATGTATTAATATTTTTCTCTTTTATACACAGGAGCCTGGCGGGTCATCATCTGCTCAGGGAACTGAAGCTACTGGCACGCCTCGCATGAGTTTTACGCAGGTTAGTTACAAATCTCTTTACACTTTGTTTCTAATTCTTGGACCTCTGTACATGAGTTTCACTTTCTTATACTCAACGTATATAAAATACATACAACAGCTACATAAAAACGCAAGCACTAACTTGCATGGACAACTGTCCTTAGTATGTCCCTCAACCTCACAATCTATGTACCATATTACACTACACATCTCATGTGTTGAGTTTACATATAAATTATCTAATTACTTCGCCATGACTGTGATTTTCTCCTCCAAGAATGGGATCACTTATGTATCAACAATTCCAACCGTATAATCATAAAAAACTACTTCTATAGCCTCGTGTGGATCCACATACATCTTATGAGATAAATCCCTCCTGAATGGGGTCAGAAATCCTCCAATAAACCACTGTGCATGCTAACTCATATGAGCATCATAAGATAGTTTGGACAATAAATTATTAAAATACATGTCATGCTCCCTCATGCGTTCTGATAATCCCTGCTTGATTTTATTGAGCGTGATGATGCTTTTTTTTAAACTATGGGATGTGAAACTCATCCAAAAACATAGTTCACAAAGCACTATAGTACACTACATTCTTATGTGGGTCATACTTTCTATACTAGCTATGTACACTCCCTTGAAGAGTAGTAGAAAATTGACTTTCCTTCCTATCTAAAGTTGTAATTTGCTTAGAATACCATAGTATCTCACACTTGTACACATGCTCTGCTGCATTTTCAATACCTCTATAATTTTTGTAATTGGAGATACATGTCATAATAGACTTGAGGTGCTTACTTTAGGTGAAGAGGATTATTAAGTGATTATTATGGATGTGGACCCTATCCTCTAGATCCAGAAATAGAAATCTCATAAGTATTTTTTCTAGGTGGTTACTGACCCAATCCTCTTGATCTTCTTGATCCTCTCGGGCCAGTTGATAAATTCCCTTATGTCTCGTTTGTAGTACTAAACTGGATACACATGGTCTACATGTTCCCAACATCCAAAATAATGACACGTACTGCACTGTCATAGGTATATTATTTGTATGATGAACTTCTCAATCCAATGTAAAATGATATCTTCCCATATCTACCTCAAATTTGAATGATGCTCTAATTGTCATAGAAGATGACTATGGGTTACCTTGATTAAATACAAAAGTTTGTCAAAATCTTATGAAGATAGATGGCCTCCGTGCTAACATTTATAGATCCTATGTATTTAGCCTAAATAGAAGATAAAATTTAATAACATTTTTATTCTTTCTTGAGTAACTAAATATTGATTTGTACATGTTTTTTGTATAGCTCTTAAGTAGATTTTAATAAATTGATTTGTACATGTTTTTTGTATAGCTTATGACTCTAGAGACTCCTCCACATATACGGTGTGGAGGCTGGCTTGTAGATCTTGCTGCCATAGCATCTGCAAATCCACTAACTGAGGTACACAATTTTTTAAATTTGTTAAATTTTGGAGGTTCATTATTTCTTATTAAACTTAAATCTACAATATCAAATTTTGTAGGTATATATATGTGTGAAATATTTAATTTGAAAATTAATTATTTGTATGTAGCTTACCCCTCGTGAGTCTATTGTTGTCCCTGCGACGCGTCAACAACAAATCGATAGGGATCATGACATTGCGGTAAGATTGCACATGCATTTTAACTAAATTGTACAAGTTTCTAAATTTTGAAGGTATTTTAAAATTTTGGGTGTTAAAAACTTGTTGTTTATGAATGTGCAGGTTAGGTTGCAGGCATGCTTAGAGACACCTAGGACCACACGGATGAAATCCGTAGTGGCATCTCCCTCCACTACATCCCCAGGTCGTGGACGTGCTACTTCTAGCAGGGCGAAGAGAGGGAAGATGTTTCATGAGTAGATTTATAGTCCACTTGGATGCCACATATATGTGGTCATGAGTATCTATTCACAGTCCATTGTATATATATATAGCCTTTTGCGACCGCATGTGGTCCCATATGTACATTATGACACGTGCTTAGTTTGAGATGTATACATACATTATGAACTTATACATGTACATATATATTTTCAGAGACGTGCGCGTCTGGAGCACACTTTATTTGATTCTTATATATATATATATATATATATATATATATATCCATGTGTGTTGGTTAAATCATATTTATTTTGGTTATTTTGGTATTATTGCTAACTCTGAGAAAGTGGATTGCTGAGAGTCTAGAGATGTGCTATGTATAACGTGCATTGATTCTTGAGGTACCAATATGAAGAAAAAGTAATGAAATGGCGGACTTAGAATTTGGGAGTGAGAAAGATGCTTTAAGCATAGTCAATAAATGTGTAAATAGGATAATAATAAGATAACTTGTATTATTTCCAAGTCCCATATGACTGATTTATAGTTATTACAAAGTGATTTAGGTGGGCCCCATCATCCTATTTTTCACATATAATTTTTAAGTGCATGATTTTATATTTTTAGACCATGCCTATTCACCTTTTGACCCACGTAATCTCACTTTTACTGTTTACTTCTATTTTCTTCTTATTACATATCTTCGTTAGATCCTTGTCTAAGTAAAAGTGTGAGATCCTTTTAATATCCCTCTTATAATTTGCATCTTTTCATCTTTGCATTTTGTAATTACATGCATATTTTTGGCTCTTCTTTTTTTCTCACCTTTCTTGGCTTGCAAACTTGGAATAATTTTCCTTTTCATAAAATTTCATCCTCTAGGAATCGTCTTACTAGGTTAAATTAGTATATCTTCATTTTATTTATAGTTTTTGACTTCCTTAATAATTATATTGGCTAGCATATTGCTTCTCTCCCTCTCTTCAATCATTTGTAGTTTTACATGTTGGATATTTTTTGTAGGTTGATTACTTTCTCTCTAAGCATCTCATTATTTTTCTCTAGTTTTTTATTTTGTTTACATGTCACTTCTAAAAATATGAATTATTATATTGATTCCATAACTTCCACACCTTATTTATAATATTGGATGCTCAATGAACCAATTATATTACTATGTTAACAAAAAAGTGGTGTTGATGTAAGGCTATAAATTTGATCTGATAAACAAATATGAGAGAAACAATTTACTTAGGATATAACACCATGCCATGCCATATAGAACACCATGCTGGATATAATGTGTATTTGTGTCAATTTTTAGGATATCTTTAATATATAAAATTCACTAAAATATTCTGATCAAAAGGGTTGTAATTTAATTGGTGCATGCAATAGTAAAAGTGTCATGTAGTGTTGAATTCATTAAGATATAAATGTTTAGTACCCAAAATTTGGTTTGGGAACTTGGAAATATAGAATTTTGTACTTATTTTGATATACACTTCATTTATGCATTGTTTTAACAACCATAGGCGCCTTCTTGATCTATCTCGCACCGTATATCCACTAGATAAAAACCAATCTCTAGCTCAACCCTCTAAAATCACTGCACATGTTATTGAACATCAATCTAGACCTCTAAAATACTCATACCTAATTTTTGTCATACTCTAGACACATTAATAGGTCCTAGAAATGTATGGATATGAAGGTCTATCTACATCATATTAACCAATGCCATTGCATTTTAATGGCCAATTTTTCAAAAGTTTCATTTGGATTAGTTGAATTAGATTATACATTTAGGTTAGTTGAGAGAGAAAACTCACAAAGGTCTCCTATAAATATAAACACACACTAACCTATTAGGGGCATCTAGGAATCTTGTAAACAATACTTCACTTTACTTGTCCAGCACATCATATACACATCTGAATACAACTAACCACATCCTAGATCACACTCATAGAGCTGAATTTCAAAGTACACAAGTTTATGAATTTTAAAGTACAAAAGTTTAAAGCTCATTTTGTCAAGTTGAGGGATGAATCAAGAGATAATTTTCTATTCTATATTTTTCTATATCCCAACATATGTTTGGAGAAATATAAGTATTTTATCCCTCCATAACTTAGTGGTATACATAAAAAAACTCATAAAATTAATGGGGGTGTGAGGAGGTAGTCCAAACCAAATTACACTTTTTTCAAGTCAAAGACAAAGTATCCATGATTTTGAGACAATTAGAGGCAGTGAAAATGGTTCAATATCCAACCAAAGTTCCTTATGCACAAGATGCACCCAAACCATGATGGTATAGAGATCACATGACTACTGTGATTTTCATCGTGTCAAGGGAAAAAAACCAGATAAATGTTTAAAAATGAGAAACTTTATTGAAGACCTCATTGAGGATGGGAAGAAAATAAGATTCATGAGCCCTGGATGTATATCATCCTACCAAGGACAAGATGACAACAAGAGATAACATAACAACCAAGTCATTGTAATTTAATTTAAATAAATAAGGAAACGCTGTATTTTGCAAACGGTGGGCCGTGGCACCGAACCGCCTGCGCCGACACGTCCGGGTGGCCAAGTGAACGCTAGAGGAGGCGGTGTTTCGGTGCGCGAAAGGGTCATTGCTTCCGGGCTACTTCGCCTCGGCGTAGTCCCTTAAGAGCCCCGAGACCAAAATATCGCTCAAATTCGACGGGTGACTACTCAGACTCTGTGGCACCTAGAGAGGCCTCGTCTGATCCGGCACCTCGGCATATGGACCCTCTACAATAGCCTCTCTCATTTTTTTCCTTCTCATTTCGGTGCTCTCGCTGTCCTAATGTTTGCAAACGCGTGAAATAGTGCAGTTGGAGCCAGTGTAAGGTTGTCAAACGCTGTATTTTGCAAACGGTGGGCGTGGCACCGAACCGCCTGCACCGGCACGTCCGGGTGGCTAGGTGAACGCTAGAGGAGGCGGTGTTTCGGTGCGCGAAAGGGTCGTTGCTTCCGGGCTACTTCGTTCGGGCGTAGTCCCTTAAGAGCCCTGAGACCAAAATATCGTTCAAATTCGACGGGTGACTACTCGGACTCCGTGGCACCTAGAGAGGCCTCGTCTGATCCGGAACCTCGGCATACGGACCCTCTACAATAGCCTCTCTCATTTTTTTCCTTCTCATTTCGGTGCTCTCGTTGTCCTAATGTTTGCAAACGCGCGAAATAGTGCAGTTGGAGCCAGTGTAAGGTTGTCAAACGCTGTATTTTGCAAACGGTGGGCCGTGGCACCGAACCGCCTGCACCGACACGTCTGGGTGGCCAGGTGAACACTAGAGGAGGTGGTGTTTCGGTGCACGAAAGGGTCATTGCTTCCGGACTACTTCGTTCGGCGTAGTCCCTTAAGAGCCCCGAGACCAAAATATCGTTCAAATTCGACGGTGACTACTCTGGACTCGTGGCACCTAGAGAGGCCTCGTCCTCGATCCGGCACCTCGGCATACGGACCCTCTACAATAGACTCTCTCATTTTTTTCCTTCTCATTTCGGTGCTCTCGCTGTCCTAATGTTTGCAAACGCGTAAAATAGTGCAGTTGGAGCCAGTGTAAGGTTGTCAAACGCTATATTTTGCAAACGGTGGGCCGTGGCGAAGAAACTGTCACTGCGCCGGCACATCTAGGTGGCCAGTGTGAACGCTAGAGGAGGTGGTGTTTCGGTGCGCGAAAGGGTTGTTGCTCCTGGCTACTTCGTTGGTGTGTAGTCCCTTAAGAGCCCCGAGACCAAAATATCGCTTCAAATTCGACGGTGACTACTCGGACTCGTGGCACCTAGAGAGGCCTCGTCGATCCGGAACCTCGGCATACGGACCCTCTATAATAGCCTCTCTCATTTTTTTCCTTCTCATTTCGGTGCTCTCGCTGTCCTAATGTTTGCAAACGCGTGAAATAGTGCAGTTGGAGCCAGTGTAAGGTTGTCAAATGTCGTATTTTGCAAACGGTGGGCGTGGCACTGAATCACGCCCGCTGGCAAACGCACGTCCGGTGGCTGTGAATGCTAGAAGAGGCGTTTTTTCGGTGCACGAAAGGGTCGTTGCTTCCGGCTACTTCGTTCGGTGTAGTCTCTTAAGAGCCACGAGACCAAAATATCGTTCAAATTCGACGGTGACTACTCGGACTCAGTGACACCTAGAGAGGCCTCGTCGATCCCGTACCTCGGCATACGGACCCTCTACAATAGCCTCTCTCATTTTTTTCCTTCTCATTTCGGTGCTCTCGTTGTCCTACTGTTTGCAAATGCGTGAAATAGTGCAGTTGGAGCCAGTGTAAGGTTGTCAAACACTGTATTTTGCAAACGGTGGGTCGTGGCACCGAACCGCCTACGCCGGCACGTCCGGGTGGCCAGGTGAATGCTAGAGGAGGCGGTGTTTCGGTGCGCGAAAGGGTCGTTGCTTCCGGGCTACTTCGTTCGGCGTAGTCCCTTAAGAGCCCTGAGACCAAAATATCGTTCAAATTCGACGGGTGACTACTCGGACTCCGTGGCACCTAGAGAGGCCTCGTCTAATCCGGCACCTCGGCATACGGACCCTCTACAATAGCCTCTCTCATTTTTTTCCTTCTCATTTTGGTGCTCTCGTTGTCCTAATGTTTGCAAACGCACGAAATAGTGCAGTTGGAGCTAGTGTAAGGTTGTCAAACGCTGTATTTTGCAAACGGTGGGCCGTGGCACCAAACCGCCGCGCCGGCACATCCGGTGGCCAAGTGAACACTAGAGGAGGTGGTGTTTCGGTGCGCGAAAGGGTCGTTGCTTCCGGGCTACTTCGTTCGGGCGTAGTCCCTTAAGAGCCCTGAGACCAAAATATCGTTCAAATTCGACGGGTGACTACTCGGACTCCGTGGCACCTAGAGAGGCCTCGTCTAATCCGGCACCTCGGCATACGGACCCTCTACAATAGCCTCTCTCATTTTTTTCCTTCTCATTTCGGTGCTCTCGTTGTCCTAATGTTTGCAAACGCGCGAAATAGTGCAGTTGGAGCCAGTGTAAGGTTGTCAAACGCTGTATTTTGCAAACGGTGGGCCGTGGCACCGAACCGCCTGCGCCGGCACGTCCGGTGGCCAGGTGAACGCTAAAGGAGGCGGTGTGTTTCGGTGGCGCGAAAAGGGTCGTTGCTTCCGGCTATAATAGTTGGGATTGAAGATGAACCTCTTCTAGATTCACGGTTTCCGCATTCGCTCAAAGCATTTTCAATTTTGTTGGCCTCTAATTGGTCTGTGTTTTTTACTTAATGACTTCCTTTTTTGACTTCGTTTTTGTCTCCCATGATGTTTTTCTTTCGGTGATAAAATAACGTGCCCTGAAAAAAGATGAATTTCGCATAATTAATTGCGATTTCGTAAGGTCGAGAGTAAAAATCACATGGTAATTCGATATCGGGATGTGTGTAAATATGATTTATAAAACGCGAGCGCGCTTTATAAACCGCGAGTGCGCTTTATAAAGCGCGTTCGAGGTATTTTTACAAAAACCGCGATCGCGGATCTATTTGCCGAACCTAAGCCTCGGAAAATCTTTTTTTTTTCCCAACCAAAGCTATAAAGGTCATTATGAAGTGCAAAAGGTCAAAAACCTCAAATCTGCTTCTTCCAAAGACTTGAACCATGCTAAAAAACTGAAAACATTTCACAAAAATGGTGCCATCACGTAGGGTAGACTCTTAGCTTTGTAAAAATATTGTTTTTAAAGTGAATAGAATAAGATAAATATCATTTTATAATTTATTACTAACAATAGGTCCTTAAGACATTTTTTTCCGTGAATGTTCATGTCTACGTTTAAGACTCAGAATTTTGTTTCGCTTATCAAAATATGATAAAAATTATACCATCCCAAGCGTGGACAAATTCTATACACCTTAAAAAAAAAAATTGATTTTGATATTTTTGATATAGTTATGGCGGCAAACGAAAGCGCTCCATTTTCTAAATATTTTCAAACCACTTTCACGGAAAAAATCATTAAAAAAATATTGCTAAAAAAATACAAAATAAAATCCATCCCAAGATAGACAACTACATCTAACGTTTCACCAAAGGAAAAAAAAATAACAAGATTTGGTCATCCAAAATGCGGGCAAACGGACTACAATCTTATAAGTTTTTTCGAAAAAAAAATAAGTCATATAATTTTAAGTGTTTAATATAGCTAAACTTGTCCGTTTTTACAAAAATTAGTATTTTAGAAACTAGATTACGAATGCTACGATTCATATTTATATAAATTTTTCTAATTTAGAGTGCATGTATAGCTAATAATCCCTACAAGTTGAGATTTCACTGTTTTTTGCAATATGACGTCCACGGATGACCCTATATTTGTCCATCAACTTCCTACACTTACCCACCTTCTATAGAGGATTGCATCTTGGACTCATGAGGTGAATTGGAGGAGTACGTAGTGCTACAATAAATATTGGAGAGACAAGGAGAGGTCCACAGGAGTCTTGGCAGGTTGGACTCAAGGGGAAGACACCAAGGCAAGCCGGTGGTACTCAAAGGAGAAAGTGAGGGAATTATTTCCTCATCTACTCCCCCACTAAGATTTTGTGGGACCAAAAGCCTCTTGAGAAAGGGAGGTGTGATCCATAGGGATCTAAAGAAACACCACTTCATCAAAACAACCAAAACTAGAAGAAAAATCGATAGAGAGAGGAGAAGACTGTAAAGTTACAAAACCGCCACTTTGTGCATAGTAGCGGTGGCCACAGTAACCACCACGGCGAGTGCGTAACCACCCCTTTGCATAGAACGACGACTACGTAACCACTATGGAGGTTGCATAACCACCAATCTACATACATCAATGGTCCTATCACTAATGAAACAAAAATAAATAAAGTCACAAACGATCACATATTTCAAATATTTGGTCATGTCTCTTCCTTGGATGTCTCTTCTCATTCTCTAGTGCACGAGAGGACATGGGAAGAAATTTATTTAAGCAAGAGAATAAGTGGAATTGGGGATCAAATTTGGAATGAAGAAAAGTGAGAAAGAAACCATTGAAGCTAGAATTGTTTTGTAGAAGCAAGGTGTGAGAACAGAGAAAGAAAGTACAAAAGGGAGGTGTTGACATTGTTTATCTTCCTTCATCTTATTGTAATCTATATTTCCTTTTAATTTGGCCAATATATAAGTGGGAAGAAAGAGAAATTTCCCTTCCGAATGGTTTTCCCTCAAATTGGGGGTTTCCAGGATAAAAATAGTGTGTGTGCTAAATTTTCATATTTCCTTTACTGCAAAATAGTTCTAAGTTCATATTTCATTCACTAGCATTAAGAATTGGAAGTAGAATTGGAAGTAAATATTGTGGTCTCATAAATTTCTAAAGCTAGAGGTTTACAAATCATAGAACTTTAAAGGAATCTCAAGACTATGCCATCGAAATGAAGGATGATCTGATTTTATCTGACAAAGTGAAGAACCCGAACAACAAACAAAAAGGCTCGAGTTCTAGCTCCACTCCCACAGACCCCATGATTTAAAAAATGGCCAATTATATAATTTCTCTCAAGAAGAAACTCTCTCAAACCACCATGTGAAATGTGCCAAAGAAGACCAATCTCCTAATAGGCCAAGGATAGCTCCACCTTTCCATAGGATTGCTCTTGAGGCACCGTTGATCAATGCGAACCTATTTTGAAGGTAATAAGAAGTTCAAATGAGCATGATGATACATATGAGGATAACAATGTTGATGAGGATGGTGATATTCACGTTGGTAGTGCGGAGTGCGGGATGGTGAGGAAGAAGGACGAGCAATAGGATGAGGGAGTATTAAACAAACTTTTTATTTTCTAAAATAGGGCATTCTCATAAAATATTTATAAACTTTTGTTTAATATTTTTACATTTATTTTTTATCATGATATTTATAATATAGGCTTATTTAATGTTCATGATTAATGTGTGTTTGAAGATTGTTTTATGTACACTAAAAATGTTTTTTTTTCTCAAAATTGTTTTGTAATATTTTATTTGATATTTTGTATTATTTATGATTAATAAACTTAATTTATATATTTAAATTTTAATTATTGAGCATTACAAATAAAATTAATCAATTAAAGCATATTTTGTAAATAATTGATAATTATTTTTGTATATTATATAAATAACACTATTAGTATTTTGTTTTTTTCATATATATTAAATTTTGTATATATAAGTTAAACTTGTTAAATTTTTATAAATTAAAAATATTAAAAGGTCATTTTTTTAATTTGAAATGTGACACAAATTGCGTCATTAAGACATGTAATTTTGGAAATTTGTTGATGCAAGTTTTAATGCTAATAATCTTGCTAAAAATTTAAACAAATAAAAAAATCACTTGTAAAATAACAAAATTCAAATTTGGATGCAAATTGTGATGATGCAATGTGGATCACCAAAAAATTACTATTTTCATGCCTAAAATCCCTACGAATTACATCCATATAGTTCCCACAACAATAATTTTTTTCACTTTTGATATTATAAGTGATGCAAATCAATCAAAATGTAGTAGTGTCAACAATGACATTTTGTTCTTTGTATTGTCATCTTCCACCTTAAAATACGAGCAAAGATTTTATTTTTTCAACTACACGTGATAATATCTTTAAGGGTTTTAAACTGATACACTAAGAACTTAAACAACAAAGAGAGTATAAGTGTAACAAAATAATCAAAGAAATTATATTACAAAATTTGATGAAACACCTCTTTCCCACTACAAAACTATTGTAAGAACTAAAAATGCTAAACATAATTCAACTAATGTTATAATTTTTTTAACGAAGGGTTTGATTTAGAAGTTTCCAACACCAAAAGAAAGTTGAAAGGTGTGATTAGAACCTTCCAACAAATAAAGGTTGAAAGTTGTGTGTTAAAAGCTTCTTATAACAACAAAAGTGTTGAAGGATATAGATTTTTTTATTGATTGAAACGCACTTTTATATTGATATGATCAAGAAAAGTACATAGGGTTTCCAATCAAAAAATGGGTGGAGAAGTCACACCCCAAAATACGCCACACCAAGCACACATGTGCCACGGGATACAAAATACAAACGAACAAAGAACAAGTCACATAAGTGACAAGTCACATCGAGCTAACTAAGCAAAGAACAACGAACGTGGCGAACGTAGGAGGAGGAGAGTAATCGGCTCGCGAAGGATCGCCCCAACCCTTTATAGGGGGATCGGGAGAAGTCGGCGCAGGATCCCATCCATCACCCTGATCGCGGGCCGGAGCATCCTATCTGGTCAAAGAAATCGAAAGAGCTAAGTGTGAAAATTTATCAGTGGGGGCAACCAAATTTAAATCAAAAATTGGAGAAAAAGAAAGCCATCCAAAGATCTCTAGTAGCATGTGTATAGAGATAGAGATAAACTAATTGATAAATCAACACAACCATTGACGGTTGATTGAAGGTACCATCTTAATAGTTAAATATATTTGTTTAAACACACTTAATAATTTCCAAGAAGGATGGATTATAATACTTAATTTGTAATTTTTAATTGACCAATATTATCCTACAAAATTCAACATTCAATAGATAAATCAAAACCAAAAAAAACACCTTACAAACTTTGTTATTTATCGATTTATTTATTATTGAAAAAGATTAATAGTCTTTTATTTTAATTAATAATTTATTTCTTTATTGAAGTAAGTTGATAATCTTGTAAAAGTTTTATCCCATGTGTTTGTGTCAATTTATTTTTCCATTTCTATGTTAAAACACAAAGTGATGCCTGCATACACTGATTGAATGGCTTCAATACAAACCTAATTTTATATTTCAATTTAAAGACTAAAATCATGTGAACGTGTGTAATCCATACCTCAAAATAAATGAAATTTAAAAGCATCCAACAAATTCAAATTTCTTTGAATCAGTTTGAGGCTTAAAATTACCTTCAATTCTATAATAGTGTTATATGAGCTTTACAAGTTCAATAAGTTTATAGATTAACACAAATAGACATATATGCCGAAATTGTCCTGTTGTCAAATCAAGACAAGGATTCCATTTGAAGGCAGATTTCAGATTGCAGTTTCCGTATGCCATTCTTTCGAATCATCACCGTGTTTAATGTGCATGCGTCAATCCAACTCTGCTTTAAATAGTAAAGTTTGTTTTTATTATTAAAAGTCTCATGTATTTACATAAATGTTTAAGATATAGATAATGAGTTTTTTTCAGTTATTTTGTCTACGTTTGTAGCTTAATTTTTAAGCTATATTCTATTGTATGTCATCGTTGTTTAATTTATCAAAATAAATTGTTTGTAAATGGATATCTTTTGTGGATAGTGACATCCAACATGTTTCACATTATAATTTGGAGCTATAAAAATAAATAAAATACAGAAATTATTGAATTACAAGTTCAATTTGACAAAGTAAATATCAGTCTAACTACGGGATGGAGGCAACAGAGATTGGAGGTCGATCAACAACCTCTTGTCGGTGGTTGGCAATGGAGTCACACCATGTAATAGTGGCAAACCTATACAATGTCAAAATGACTAAACGTTGAGGATGATTTCCAGTGGCAACAAAGATTATCTCATACCATTCATGATCGGGTGACAACACTCTACAAGAGTGGCTACGTATGAAGACAATGAGTAGTAAGTCCTCCTTTATTAATATTTTAGTATTTTCATGGTTTCTCTTGTGTTGTGTGAATAAACTCCTATTGTGACATATCATAAAGAATCATATTTTGAAGAATCTTGCTTTTGGAGGGCAACAAAAGATTTCAAAGTAACCTCAATATTGATTGGTGTCCATAATTTGGGGAGCTCTAAGAATCTTTAAAGACTTGAAATTCAAAATTTCAGGAAATAAGAGTCCAAAAGTGTCTCGTGGAGTTCCCATCGGGGACTATGCCTTTACAGGGTTACAAAACAACTTAATGAAGTTGTACCTAGTCTAAGAATTGTTTATAGAGAAGCTATTTCTTTCGAATATGATTCTCTCTTCCCATGTGCACACTGAGGGGGAGAATGTTAGGAAATAGTGGTTAGTTTTCACATTCATGAACTACTAATTAGTAGTTAATAATTGTGTCAGAAAATGTTTAGTAAAGATCTCATTATTAATATTGAAGGTTGTTATATCAAGCGTGTTGTTTTAACACACTAATATAAACGTAAGGGAGAATATAATTGGTGGCACGTCCCTAAACTATGCATTTGTTATTTTTTAGACATTTTGAGAACCTGGTGGCGGTGGCCACATTTGATACTGACATGTTATTACTATTATGATTTGTTTTATCAAAGATGATGATATGTTTGGTTTTAAAATAATTATTATCCGATATTGATTATGCACTAGATGGATATGTAATTCGAATTACATTTACTAATTTATATTGTTGTTTATATAGTGCTCACGATTTATTTCATTTGATTTTATTGAACATATAATGCACTGTATTGTTGTCTCCTTGTGTGTAGATGTTCTCGGATGGCAAGAAAGGGTATCATTTGAGAGAGAAAGTAAGATGCACATAATGGGTGTGGAGAGAGAGATTCTCATGTGTATATATAGTGCACAAAAATTGGTACAAATCGTAAGTTTAGTCAATAGAGCCCATTTTGTGTGACTTAATCTTGCTTTTGAATGTGTCGCTATTATGGAAAGGTTGGCTTAAGTTTGGTTTAGCTTGGACTTGTGAATAAAACTTTCTTTTTATTATTTAATCTTCTTTTGATTAAACCACAATTATATATAGTCAAATTAGCTCATTGAGTTGAGTTACGTTTAACCACCAAGTTTGAGTTGTTTACCCAAACTTGCGTAGAGTCAATCTAGCTTGACAAAGCTACCGATGGAAATAAACTCGCCAAGTTTTGTTTCGTAGCCAACCTAATGTTTACCCGTAAACCAATTTCCAACCAAGATTTTTGAACATAGCATAAACATAGAAAAATTAAAATTAAATAAATAAATAAAATTTATTAAAACAGTCAATATACAATGTGTGGCTAGAAAGCGAGAATGGATAACATTAGTGCACACCATTGGGATAAGTACTAGTAATCGCATGTGCACAATGCAATGTGAACGCCGAACAATATATGTTATTTGATTTAGAGGGTTAGTCATTACTTTTGTAGTTGATGTTGATAAGGGGTGTCTACAGGGGCCATTTCTTGGTGCAAAGCAAGGCCAACTGGAAGATTTTTCTTACAATCCCAAGATCCCTAGTAGGTTCTGCAACTTCTATATCAACAATTTCCATGACTGTGTTGTTGTCTACTTTTGATAGAATTTGTGTTCACATGCCAATGTCAAAGACAAATCCATCCACATTTGATTGCTCCATGCTCCAGACAACAAACCTTAAAAATACTTAAACAAAGGTACAATGTAAGCTCTGAAAGAAAATTAACAAACAAAAATCTTACCAATTAAAGAAAATTTGAGTTATTGTCCATAGCTTCCTTCCCATCAACAACTCTAGAAGAACAATTTTGTAACTGTATACATCAGATTTCTCATTAAGCCTTGATGTTCTTGCATATTCAGGGTCAATGTAACCAATGGTACCCATAACATAGGTAGAGGTGTGGGTTTTGGCTGAGGAAATGCACTTGCAATGCCAAAGTCTGACAAATGTGCTTCAAAATTATCATCCAAAAGAATGTTAGAAGTCTTCACATCCTTGTGAACAATGCGTGGGTTACAATCATGATGAAGATATGGTAATCCTTCTACAGCACCATGAGAAATCTTTAGCGAGTGTCCCAGTCTAGCTTAATCTTCTTTGATGATCCTATACGAAAATAAAAATTAAAAAAACACTTGTTAGATTCTCCAACAATCCATTTTAATCAGAAGGTTAGAGATTGATTGGATTCTTCTATTTCAAAATATGAATCTACAATGTACAAATCCATTTTTCTTCATAACATAATCATTTTACTCACCATGTAGGATGTCCCACAATTTTGTTTACCATGTAATCATAAAACAACAAATTTCCATGTGGAGAAAGCGAATATCCATGCAGACTCACAAGATTTTGATGTTTGATGTTTCGCATGCTTCACTCGGTTTCAAAATCACGCAAGCTTTGTGGGTAGTGACTATACATTCTCTTTATAACAATTGGCTTACAATTCTTTAGAACACATTTATAAATAGTGCTTGTAGCACCATAACCAATTATATATTTCTCATTTAGATTTTTTGTGATTCTCATTATGTCATCGTACATGTGAAGAGCCATGTCCATGTGCAGTATGACCAACCTTGGAGAACCTAAATGTAACAAATAGATGTGTCAATAAAGAAATTCTAATAAGATATTGCTTTCTGATTTGTTGTCTAATAATCTATACAATATGAAATCATGTCTAGCCATGTTAGTTATATCACCTTGCTCCATTTTGTTTGCAGATCCTTTTGTAAATGCCTTTGGATGATTTGAACAGTACAGAGCTATAATTATGCACAATAGTATTATTGAACCCAAACATATGTAAACAACTTTCGGTTTGAGATGGATGTTGTTCATTGCATTGGTCCACAATTTTGATTGATGTCGAAGGTATGACAGTGGCTTGCTCTTCAATGACTTTCACTCTTGCTCATGATCCAATGATTGAAGAAGACACTTGTAACACCATTCAAGATTTTTCCATGACACCACCCAATAAGAATAATTTTCAAAATCAAAGAATAGGAGTTTGTGTGGGAAAGCCTGCTCCTCATGTGGAAATACAGATTGACCCAAGAACTGAGTGTCTCAATGGGGACAAGGCATATAATGTGGGGAATATATTAACAAGAGGCCCCTATGTGATGCCAAAGTATTGGGGCCAAAAGGAAGCCACCGTAGCAACATTGAGTGAAAATGGATGGCTAAATACAAGGGATGTAGGGTGGATTGATAAAGAGGGCAAATTATGGCTTCTTGGACGTTCTAAGGACATGATTAAAAGTGGTGGAGAAAATGTTTATCTCTCTAAGGTAAATGTCATCCACCTGAATGCCTATTTGAAGCTTGATTGCTCTAGCACCTTTTGAGGATCCCATCGGAGATGGGACATGGTATGGCAACATACATATCCGATGAACATCTATGCAATTACATTCGGGTTTCACGGAGGAAGAGAAATTAAGGAGACTAGATACTCGCGCTTTTAAAGATGGCTAATTTATTGTAAGTGCTAGAATGAAAGAAAATTGTGAAGATTTCATGTTAATTCCTTTGATCGGGACAATCTGAAATGCTTCAGTATTCAAGGGCGGGGAGTTGACCGAAGGGTAAGAGAGAGATATCCCAGTGTGGCAACAAGTTTTACTCTTATCATGTTAATCAAGCACACTATGTTGCAACAGTGGGAACACTTATGTCATTGCCAGATCTAGGCAACAAATAGGAAAGTATCTCAATGCCATGTAGTCTAAATACCTTGATTCATACAAACTTGATTATGTTCATACAATTTCGTACAGTGATGGAGACATAGGCATTCAGGAATTTTTGTAGACTGTCTAGTTCAGCCACACCCAAATGCATGATTCAGATGTTACCTTGTAGAAATAATGCAAAGACTGTGTTATAAAACAAAGGTTGGATGCTTCAAAGGAGAAAATAACCAAAGGAGGACATGAGCATTCATTGGAACTCATTGAAAGGTTGAAAGTGCCAAATCAATTGTCACCTTTTTAAGGTTGAACATCCACATCAACAACATATGGGACTTTTCTCCTATGCTCTGTCAATCATGTGAATTCACACATGGAAGAGTTTAAAGGGAGGGTTGTATTGCGAGCACTTCTTCCCAATGAGATCCAACCTTGGCGGATAAGAGAATAGGATTAGATGGGCAGACATTGTTGGTGGAAGAGCAATGTATTGTTGTATGTTACCCTATAGTTCCAAATTCTCAAGCACAAGAGAGAGGAGGTTATATGAATAGAAGGTGATCCCTGCTCCAATAGTGAGGCATATTACTCCTGTAGCCCATCCAAGAGAGGCAAAGGTAAATGGCAAGCTCAGAAGTGCAGGGGCTACAATGGAGGTTGTTAAATGAAATCCAACATGCACCCATGGTCATGCATATCATCCACAACTTCTATTGAGAAATTTAGCTTTCTTCGTCAATATACCTCACGTGCAGAGTCTTGCCAAATCTCAGTTCCAGTGGTCTCATAGTGAATATGTAAAACCACGTCAAATTTAACATAATAAGATGAACAACCGAAAAGGCATTTCCCATAAGAGGGACACCTTCGACGTAATAAATCTATCAAACTTGCCATGTGGAGAGACTACCTGATTAGTTTGGAAAACTATTTAAGCAGGTGTCATTAAAAATTAGATAAATAAATAAAATGGCATGAGCAAAAAAATAAATAGAAGAAGCTATTTTAAGCATTCGACCTAGGTGACCTTTAAAAAGGGTATAAAAAGTTTGTTAAAAACCAAAAACGCGGAATTGGGGACGCATGGTAAAACAATGCGCGTGGAGATAAAATTAATTAAAAATATATAGATTTGGGAGTTTATATGTGAAAAACTTGTGTGAATTTTATTTTAAAACCAAGGAAAATGCATACATTAAAGAATGCCACGTTTTTGGGATCACGCATAGTAATCACTAGAAGGGAGCTTAGTTTTAATAAAATGCATAGCATCTCTGCTAAATAATAGAAGAATATAGTTTAGATCAAATAGAAGCAAAGTTATCCTTGCAGATCGGCTGTTGAAAAATGGAATTATCAAGTTAATTTAATCTAATTTCAGCTTCTTTTAATTTGTTCTAATTTTATTTTAGATTCACTTTTATAACACACACAATGTAAAATAAAATTATGCCTATGCAAAGAACACACACAATGTAACACATTACAATCAACCAATAAACTTGTGATTGGATGGAGACAGGCTTTAAAATTGAATATATATTTCAGTACTATGTATGTCCCTGTTACAGTTGAATGGAGGAAGCCCACATGTATAAATCAGGAAAACAAATATCAAAATATCCTCTTCACCGCAGATTTTATTATTCTCTGGTGATGTGTAGGAGATCATATACATGAACATACAAATTCATGACAGTTAAATTTTATCCGTGCAAGTTAAACAGATAAATCTAAAATATGCACTGATCTTATTGTTATAATAAACAAAAATGTGTGAACAGCCTCCAAATTTTACGCGGGATGAAAGTTTTCTCGAAGATCAATGTCATAACTTCTTTCATATGGCGTGGAAATTCGTTGTCACTTGCAAAAAGGCATCGCTATATGATGTTCTGATTTTTACAGCAATATTAAGGCATTTAGTTTTCCTTACGTGAAGTGGTATAGCAATATGTTTGCTTATGGCAAGGGAGAGCAAGTCTAATTTCTGCTTGCTCTGTGTACCTACCAAAAACATCTAAATTTTAAAAATCTAATACCCCGAACGGAACGGAATGTGGAATCGGGGAGGCATAGCAAGGAACTAAGAACCAGAAAATAGATATGAGCATCATGCCACCATATTTCAAGATGCTTCTTCGAGCTGTAGGAGCAGATTGTCGAACCTTAAAAGTCATATGCAGCAGTGTTCCTCTCCTAGAAGAGGATGACATGCTGCTACAGTTTTTAGTTTTTTTATGAATAAGATATTATATTAATTTAACAAGTAAAATGATACGAGATAATTCACAAAAAAATCAGGCAGCATGGAAGCACGCCCCAAAGCCATGGAACAAACTAGGCAAAAAAGCCTATGAACGAGAGAGCAAAAAGCATCAGTACATCAAAGACAGAAAATTAAGCTTCCGCTGAAAATTGATGTCCTTCGTAGGGCAGGGCTTGATCGTGCCAACCAGAGCCAAGGATATCTTTGTCGAGTCCGGCACATCCCAGCCTGAGCCAAACTGGCTTCCTTCTTTAGTCTCTTTAGCAGGGGCCCGAGAAGGCAAAATGGCAAGCATCAGCCTTGGAAACTTATCGAGTGGAGGAGGAAGGCTCCATCGATCATTAGAGTGAGGCTCGGGCTCTAACAACGAGCTCCAACCATGTTGGATGGGTGACAGGGGATAATCCAACCCCGATGGCGAGCTGAAGGTGGTGGAGAGAACCTCCGAGGAGGAGGCCGACTATGAGGGGAGCGGAGAACACGGCTGAATGAGCGGCACAGGGAATGGCTTCAACCCGCAATCACCACCTTGATGACGACCATTGCACCGACACGTGACAAGGAGCGCAAGAGGGGGACGGCGGCGAACATGCAACGTTACGGGGGTGTCGCCTAATGGCGCAAAAGTGTCTAAACATGCTCCACCTCCAATGCCGTGTTATTGGCTTGAACTTGAATCTACAAAGAAGACATCTGCAAAACCACAAACTTATTGTAAATAAAGAAGTGATGATCGCATCGGCATTAGCAAATAAAAAAGCATTCCTTTCCTTCCATAACCAAAATAAAATTTTCCCTCTGAAAGCATGCCAAATATGGGTAAACTTGTGCGGCATTTGGGGATTGTCTCCCAGGAGAACATAATGCCAAGTGAAGCACTAGAGATGGAAAGGTTGGAAGAAGGGATGAATCTAGGCTTTGTGAAAGTACCATAAGAGGTGTGAGAGGGTTTCCAAATGCCCATAGAGGGGGCTTTTGACACAATCACTCCCAAATGAACCGACGCATTCCAAGCGGGGGCCTTGAGTGTGCAATTTTGGGTTCCACACAGGCGGACCAAACTGTATGAAATCTCCTTTGTCAAATTGATGGTGATGACCGAATTCCCCACCGAGTGTTAAGCTTATCCACCATGGGCAGATGTGGCGAAAGCCATGCATAACCTTGGCTAGTTGAATAATTCTAAAAAGGGGTGTCCACATACCACTTCCAATCCGTCATCCAAGGACAAACTGAAGAGAAACAATCTTATGGATCATATGATCTGGCATGAAGGAAATGATATTGGCAATGAGGGTTTTGTCTAAAGCAAGGCCAATTTGAACTTTTCCTTGATCGCTTGCAGGGCAACCAGAATTGAGTGTGCTTGTAGAAAAGATCTTGGATAGTGTGAATTTTGTGTTTGAAGAAGTGGAGAGCAAGAATCCAAGGCACCTCTACCAAACAACGATCTTGATATTGAAACACGGGGACCACCACAAAGAGTGGAGATTAAAGGAAAGGTCGTCATGAAAGCCATTGCCATTCCACATAAGCCAAGGTTTAATTTGCTCCCAAGCTTTCCAGATGCTTTTAATCACAAAGGTACCCACCACTTTGATTGGGACAGGGGAAATGAGAAGGTTGGCAAAGCCAATGCCTTTCCATGCAGAGCGGCCATAAGGGGTGCCTTTTGTTATACCATGTCACAAGAGCACCTTCCAAGCTTCTTTGTCGTCTATGGCCCGAATGATCTATTTGGCACAAAGCGCTTGCCTTTGCTGCGATATATCGGTAAGGCTTAAGCCATCGGAGTCCCAGGGCAAACAAAGATGATTCATGGGCAACTCTATGAAATCCCTTATCAAGGTGGGGTTGGCCCCAAAGGAAGTCTTTAAGCAATTTTTCAAGCTTGTGTACAGACTTCTTAGAAGGGACCCAACATGGGGAGTAATACACATGCTTGGCTTTGAGAACACTAGAGCAAATCTAGAATGTTTTCGATAAAGACAAAGTGGCTTGGTGATCCACTAGAGCAATTTTCGGTCATTCATTGAACAACATATCCCTTACCGAAGGTGGGATTGGCCCAAAGGAAGTCTTTAAGAAATTTTTCAAGCTTGTGCACATACTTCTTAGAAGGGACCCAATAGGAGGAGTAATACACATGCGTGGCTTCGAGAACTTTAGAGAAAATCTAGAATTTTCCCGCTAAAGACAATGGCTTGGTGATCCAGTAGTCCAATTTTCGGGCCAATCATTGAACAACATACTGCCATAACTCAATAGGTGAGGCTTGGAAGGCAAAAGGAATGCCCATAAATTTGAACATTTCCCCATGATTGAGTTGCTTCCAATCATAGGATGTCAACCAAGTAGGCGCGGGAAGAAACAATTGTTTGTAACATTGCATTTTGCACCATTGAATGGAAGACTTCTAGGCAACTTTGCATGGCATGATTAATGATGTGCTCTTCGTTAATGAGTGTGAGAAATTATTCATCAGTGAAGTGGCCATTAAGCAATTGAGCACCATCACCAGAGGGTAAAGCAATACCCCTGACAAGTCCTTGAGATTGAGATTGAGCTTGAGCAAGCAAGTAGCCAAATCCTTTAGCCGCCAAGACATAATGGGTGAGCACAAGGGGGAAACCTTGTCGAAGAGATCTGAAGAGACCGAACAACTCTTAGCTCTTTCCATTAATGGTGATATGGGAAGAGGCATGTGAAAAAACGTATTACCAATCTGAAGAAAATTCGGACCGAAACCTAAAGCTTTAAGCATGGCTAAAATGAATGGCCATTTGATTCAGTCATATGCCTTCTCAAAGTCAATTTTGATGAAGAGGGCTTGTTGACTAGATCTGCGAGCCCATTCCCATCTACCGCAACATTGTTGTCAAGGATATACCTATTGTCACGGTGTCCTAATAGTTATTGTCATTGATGCACAACCATATTAATGACAAAGTGAATGTTGTAGGGTGATGTAATGATGATGTATGTGTTGCTTAACATGACGGCTCAAATGTTTATCATTTGTTATATTGTGATTCGATGATGCTTGTTTGCTCTAGCAAGCCCATACAAGTGCCTAGGAGATGTAGCTTGGCATTCAAAACTTCTTGGATGTTGAAGAAGCATGTTGACATGATGCGAGCGGTTTTGAGGGTTCTTGAGCACTCAGCAGTGGTGGTATGGTAAAGATACAGTACATCTCTATGTTACAAGTGGTCATTGGGAGCGGTATGTTAGCTAGGAGGTCCGACAAAGTGACTTGGAGTTATATGAGCTCATAGAAGTATAAAAATAGGTATATCATGGCATTTTAGATATGTTTGGGTCATTTTTAGAGGTTACTTGATTAGTTCTTGCATTGTTTCAATTCGTATTAATTGCTACTATCGAATCTAGCATGCGAAGAATAGGTAAGTCTTAGTGATTGGAAAGATTGAGCCATGGCATTGACATTCTGATGATTGGATATGTTAGAGGGATGATTGATGATTCTCTCGAGAAAACATTGATTCCCATGATGTGAATTTTGCAAGTTATGACAGTTTATGTGAGATAGGGTCAAGAACAGGTGAAAATCAAGCTCGAATTTGAACTTTTGATGCTCATTGTGAATAGTTTTCTTTGCATGGGACCTTGTGGATTTTAGGGATGCTTCTAAGGTGATTTAATAGGTTTCAAAAAAATAATGAGGTTAGTTGATTGTCACGTTTTTATGAACGAATGTTAAGAAGGTAAAGAGGTCAAAAACCCTAGTTAAACCCTAGCTAGGAGCAGTTGTCAGAAGAAGGTGAATTGTGACCCAGTTTTGATTGCTTCATCAAATGTGATTATTGGATGTTGTAGAGGACTCTGAGAGATTTCTATAAATGTAAGTTTGAGGTCATGGTGATGAGTGGGCCCCACCTAAAAATAGCAGTTTCTGAATAGTTCTAGTTTGAGGAGAAAGTTGTCAAATGAGGTATGGACTAAATTTCCATTATGTGATGTATGTGAGTTTTTATAGATTTCCATGGAGGTTTCAGATCAAGTTTATGCAGTTTCATGAGGTTTTGAGGTCCAAACAGGTTGACTGGTCAAAGGGCGGTTTTGGGATCTCAAATAGTAGAGTTCAGTATTTTGGCCATATCTTGAGCTATGGATTGAATTTCGAGATGATTAAAGTTTTGTTAGAAATTAGATTCAGATATATTTCCAATGATATTTTTCTTGTCTCATGATGAGGTCATATGACAG
Organism: Taxus wallichiana var. yunnanensis; assembly: GCA_018340775.1. NCBI lineage: Eukaryota > Viridiplantae > Streptophyta > Pinopsida > Cupressales > Taxaceae > Taxus > Taxus wallichiana. Next base: position 15,174,854 of record CM031236.1, on the reverse strand, counting down.
GGTTTCCAGGGCATTCTTGTAGCAAAAAATATTTGGCGATTCGGGACAGATCTATTTTTGTGGAAGTTTGATGTTGTTTGAAGCATGATATGGATTGGGTGATGCTTCCTATCACCTAGAATGTGAATAGGGATTAATTTGGCATCCAATGAATCCACTTGGAGGTCTTGATTGCATGTATATTTGATTTTATGAGCTAACCTTTGGAAACATCATTTTTGGCAAGTTAATTTGGTGAAGCCAAATCTTGTTGTGGTTTGAATTTAAAGATGTTTCATGACTTATAATATGATTAGAAGTGTTCTAAAGGTTATTCAATTTCTTTTGATTGGTCACATGGGATGTTTTGGTTAATTTGAATTCATTTGTTGGCATTATGAAGTTTACGAGTCTTTGAAGGGTGAAGGAAACATTTGTTTTGAGAATTGTAAAGAGAATTGGGCCTAATTTCGACCGTGTATAAATTTTTATAATGTTTCACTCATATTTAAGGGTTCATGGGTCATGACAAAGTATGGTACTCATGTTAGGGCAATTTTTAAGATTGTTCCCATGGGGTTTTGAGCCATTTTTGGCACATGTAATGAGGTTTTTGGCTAGGCCGATCTATATGGGTCATATGTGACTATTGTAATTAAAAAAATTATATATAGAGTTTTTTGGGTCACATTTATCATAAAGAACTGACCTATTTTGGTTTGGAAGGAAGAAAAGCATATTTAAGTGCTTGTTGAGTTCATTTTTTAACTAGTTTTCTTGGAGGGAAGGTGTGCAACCTAGAAACAGATATTTTGCGGAGTATGGGAGCATGATTTAAAGGCTGAGGAAGATAATGAAAATTGGAGGAAGGCATGGTATCATGAGAGCAATAAAATAAAGCAAATAAAAGTGAAGAAAGAGCAAGTTTGATGCCCTAGGGTATGAGCTAGGGTTTGTGAGTTGAATTAGTGATCTCCATTAGTTGTGTTAGTGGCATTTACAGAGATCAAACATCTACAGGTGGCTGAGTTGGTTCTTGGTCATCTTTAGGGGTTGTAGCCTCCTTTTGGAGTGGGTGTTTCACTAAATTAAGGGTTGGTGCTCCTTGTAGGGTTGGTGCTCTACTAAACTAGGGGTTGGTGCTCCTTGTGTATTTGGTGCTACACTAAATTAATTTACTTTGAGTAAAAAAGTAGAGTTTCAATGTGGTTTTCTTCCCCATGAGGGTTTCCCACTTAATTTTGGTGTCTTGTGTACTCTCTTGCTCTTGATCTTGCTTATGGTTGTTTATATGCTTATGTTTACACACATATGGTACATGGTTGAATGAATGATAACATAAAATGAATGGTAAATGAAATAAAAGTTTTAAAGGACTGATTCACCCCCCCTCTCAGTCCCTTGTGCTTCTAAAAATTGGTATCAAAGCGATTCCTTTTGCGAGAAATTTGACACTTGAAGGAGATCCTCTGAAGCACAAATGGATATGTCTACTGATATTTGGAGGAAACAATATGAAGTTGTTGAGTCCATGGTGATTGAACTACAAGATAATATGTGTAAAATGCATAAAGATCATGTTCTAGCTATCAAGGACTTGAAATCTCAAGTGGAAAGTTTGTCCAAAGCCGTAAAGGAGAAAGAAGATGCATGTTCCAAGTATGAAGAAAAGTTGAAGGCCCTTGAATCAAATTTGAAGGATGCAACTAGTGAGTTGAAGATGTATGAAAGATTTGAGAAGAGTTACTGTGAACAAGGAAAAGTTACAAAAGCTATGAAATGAGGCAAGAACACTTAAGAAGCCCCAAAGCTTTAAACAACAAGTCAATGGACCATCATGATAAGAGATAAGCAAGAAACCATTACTTTGTATGCATTAACTTGAAATAAACAATAAAACCTAGCATGTCTCAATATTTTCTTGTTTGAAAGCTATGAAAATGAACCTAATAAAGATCCTAGCAATCGAGTTGTGATTATTTGATCTTGAGGTCTTTGAGAATGAGAGCTCACCATTAATGGCTACAAAATCATATGGTTCTTTGCGTTTCCTCAAATCTTGAGTAAAAGATGCAATAGCAAAGCAAATAGCTCAATAAACAATAAAGAAAGTTATTAATCTTAAACAAAATACTATAGTTTATGCTAGAAAGGAGGAACTGTTCTTGGAAATGGTCTAGGGGTAGTGGGGTATTTATAGTTTTCTATTTCAAAAATGGAAGACTTTTGGTGCATGTGGGACAAATGAATAAGCCAAAAAGCACTTTATTGTTTAGAAGAGGTTAAACATGCCTTAGGCTAGTTAATCTAGGTTTAGGCTAATTAATCCTGATTAGTGAGGAATTAGGAGTCTGAGAGAGTTGTGAGAGGACTACTCAATCCAATGAAATGGATTGATAATCTAGGAAGCTAGTAGAAGTGGTTTAAAAGGAGATTAAAAGGGGGTTCAGCTAATAAGAGGCTATATTATCCCGATTAGTCGGTTATAAGAGGAATATGACCAAAAGGATGTCGTAAAAGGAGAGTTAGATAGGCCTAATTGACGAGGTGTCGTCAATTTTGCAAGAAAGTAGAATACTTAATGCAATACAAAAACAAGATTGCTTTGATAAAACTATAGATGTCTACAAGCTCCAAGGCTCTTGATGAGTTCTTAAAAGGACAAAAGATCGTTGATGACAAATCGACTTAGGGTTTCAAGGAAAGCATGATCATGAAGCTGGTCCAAGCACTAAACCAACTGAGAAGGTGACTATGAAGGCTGATCCAAGAAGGTCTACCATTAGACAACCTAATGTTATAAGGTACGGTTCATCATTTCATGGATATTGCTTTGTTTATCATGATTTTTGTCATATAGCTAGAGATTGCAAAAAGAGGGATCCAAGGAATGAAGTAGGTGTCTTCAAGGGTGAATACTACTCATGTTGTGAATATGGGCATAGAGCTAAAGATTGTGGATGGAATATAAGAGTGTTTGAACCTAGAAGGAACAAGAATGTTGTGGTATGCTCTAAGTGTCACAAACAAGGGCATGTTGCAAGATATTATCACCAAACGGGACCTTCAAGGTACTCTAATTTCAAGCTCCAAATGGAATTGGTTTCAAGAAGAAGACACTCATGAATGATTCTAGGGATGTTTTGACATATTTTAATGATAAGGAGGTTTTTTAAGAAAAAAAAGCCAAGGGATCATATTCTTAGTCAATATTGCAGCTTAAAACATTTAAGTTTGTTAAAGAAAGTACTTGCAACATCAAGGAGGTTTATTTGCTTCGTAGAAGGGATCAAAATTGAAGAACATCATCTATGTTTCTCGCCCTTCATTCTTCTCGTGCATGAGAAATTAAAGACACTTGGATTTTCGGATACATCAAAAGTGATAAGGTATGGGAAGTGATTCCTTCCCTATTTCTCATCAATCTTGCAATATATATGTGTCTCTGCTTTTTATGTCATTTTGTTCAAGTTATATCATGATGTCTCCTATAATTCATCAATCTGAATGTTTGTAAATATGTATGAACTCCCATGGTCATAGTCCGAGTATGTACTGGCCTTTTAAGTAATGAGTTTGAAGGTCTGCATTATGTCCATATATTTCTCAAAAATGTCTCTCTGTGATGTCTTAAGTCTTTGTTATGTCATTATCAAATATCATATGTCTATGGAAATCCATGGTGTGTCAAAACAATTTATGGATCTTGTAATGTCAAAGGGTTTGATAATTTCCCCTCCATGTACTATGAGTCTTGAAACAAGGAAGGAGAATCCCTCTCTGTATGAATATAGATAGTCATATTACCGACAAAGGTTATCGAGTAAACAAAGTGAGTTATATCAAAACCTCCATTTGTTCAAATGTGCTCCTAATAGTCTTTCATGAAGTCATATGTCATGGCATGATTGTTCAGTCAAGTTCATTAATGATCTTCAGTGGTTTGAAATGCTTTGAAGGTCCCGAGTCTATTTGGTGCATGAGTCTAAGTTCTCTCTGTCCATGAAATGCCATTGCAATATTGTGAGTCTGATATGTTCTCTCGTATGACGAGTACCTAAGTCTCTATGTATTATGTCTTGGGCCTGAGTTTGTGTAAGTATCTTCTTGACTTGTGTCATTAGTTGACTCAGTCTCATCATGCGTCTTGAATCTTTGAAAGGGGTAAGTACAATATGTATCATCTTTCTGAGGTTTTGGAAGCAAAACTTGTAGACTTTTAGATGGATCTCGCTTATACTTTTGTGGACTCGAAACTAAGTGCTCTGAGTTTCAAAGACTGTACAAAGCTTGTGGTGAAAAGATTACTCTTTAAGAATGAAAAGGATAGAGGTGATTATAGTGTCTAAAGATCATATTTTAACTCAATCCAGTGTTCTCAATGTAAAATGAAGTGTAAAGAGTGTTCTCGGTTGTAAATTGAGCAAAAGTAGTCAAGTAAAAGTGAATTACCAACCTTAGTAGTGTTTCATATCATAAGTCAAGAAGACCTAAGAAGTGAGATGTCGTCCATTGCTCACCTAATGGTAAGCTACGACATGAGAAGGAGTTTTAGAGTCATATATGAATTTGAAATCGGTGTTTCAGATGGATGTCAAGTGGCCTAAACGTGTTGAACATGCATCTACATCGAGCATTGTCCTTAAGGACTATCTAGGGACTACAAAAGCATGAAAATCCTAATCAAGGGTTTTAGAAAAGCTACGGGAGGACCTCAAAACAAGGTCAAGTGCTCAAGAATTGTAAAGATGCACTACAGTGTCTCCATCAAAGGTTCAATGAAGTAAGAAGGAAATATCAAAAAGGATGAATCTCATAAGAAGGTATGTTATAGTCTGTATGTCAAGAAGGTTTAAGTGACCCCACATGGTATTTGATGTGGAATGTAAGATGCTTCAAGAATAATTTCATTAGGGAGTAGTGTTGGTCATGAAGATTTGCTTGAATCTCGATCACTGTAGTAGCAAAGTAATCAAAGTGAGCTAAGGGATTCATAATAGAGCATCTTATTTCAAGATGTTATGAGCCATCAAATTTGATATGGTGTACAAGCATATGTGGCTCCTTCATAGGTGATGATATCTCAATGCTCTATGAGAATATTTCTCCTTACAAGTAAGAACTAATGGTCTTAGGTAGAGTATAAGTGCATTTCAAGATCATGCTAAATGTTGAACATCAAAATGTTGTCATTCATGTGAGTTGTCAAGGTATTCTCTATCATTCAAGGAGTGTGAATGATCTAAGTGCTCTAAAAGTTGTATCCTTGTCTTTGAGAGTATGTTTCTAACAAAGCATATTATGATAAGGGTTCTAAGACAAGGTTGTGTACTATGAATGGACAAGTCCGAGATCAAGAAGTTGTTCAAGGCTCAAGAAGAAAGTAAAGCACTTTGTGTCTAATATGTCATCCCGAAGGTTTCTCGGGCTTGCAAAAGAAATTGGAGTGTGATAGAGATGGTTGGAACACAATAACTCCTACGGTCGGTGGAGTCCCGAATGAATTGCAAGCAATACAATGCGGTAAGAAGATCCATTATGACCTTGAATCATTTGTGCAAATATTAAATTGTCAAGCTAGATAGGCTACAGACAAGACTATATGGCTGAGAAACTACATCATGAAGTTTTTACACTTTGTATAACCAAGTTCGGAACGTATATCTACATGTCTTAGTGAATTGGAAGGAAGATAAGGATTTTAAGAAAACCCACACATATAATCATCTTGTATGAGGAAACACGATGTACACGATCTGAAAAAACACGTGGAGACAAAATAGAGGTCCTATAAAAGTCGAGAGGTCTATACTAGGTTAATGTATGGAGTTCAAGGTATGCAAATTCAAGGAAAGTGATTAGTATGAGTTTCTCTTCATGTAACATGAAGTTCTTCAGATTGGCATGAATATTATCAAGGAAAGTGTGAATGTTCTCAATGCAATCAGTCGAGAGGAAAGTAAGACACGCTTATCTAGAGCACGGTTCATGAGGTCATTGTCACATTCTAAGTGTAGGATGGTGCTACAAAGTTGGTATGGATATCTTAGGAAATCATTGAAGTTGGTTGGTAGATGTTAATCATTGCAATATGGATGTATCAAGTGGCTCGGCTATATCAAGTCATCTCGGACCATTAAAGGATGGTTATGTGTCTCGATGTTTCCACACGGTGGTATGATAAGCTTCGATACGGTCAAGTTGTTTATAGTAATTCTTTGATCCGAGGTCCTGTTAAGAAGTCTACATCCTTGAAATGTTCCTTAAAGGTGATTATTCTTGTAAAAGTGTTCTAGATGCTTGAAGGATGTTTTGGTAATAACCTTGATTGATGAGGACTTGGAAAAACTCCTTGTTGCTCCTAGTAGAAGAATGATGACCGAAAGGTCAAGAGACTGAGTGCAAATTTTCAGAGGCATGGAGAGTGCTCCAAGGAGTTTTTTTCTTGTTGAAAGGTATGTGTAGTTAATCTCATTGTATCTTGCAAGCATGTTAGCAGATGGTGTTAGTGGAGGTCCTTACACATGTCAAAAATTTGTGAATATGTCCTTCCTCAAAAATCACCACCTACATGCCTATAGGGGCTCAGAATTGCATGGTGCCAATAAAGTTGATGTTCTAATGATGATTCTTATATCCTTGCATGAGAAAATTGAAAGTGGATTTGCATGAATGATTGTACTCAAGTGAAGAAATGTCTAGCTTTAGGTGTCTATGTGTTTTGTTTCTTGTGATGACTGCGTGTGTCACCTGCTACAGACTTCGAGTCGAGTGTTGACAGGTAAGTGGTTGTAATTGCATCTAAAATTCAGGGGGAGTTTGGTTATGTTCTCAATGCAAGATGGTGTAAGTAATTTGGTGCTACAATGACCTTGTTTTCCCTTCTAGATGGAGTTTTTGACAAAAATTGGTGTTGAATGTTTTCTAACAGTGGTGAAGTGTTGTTCTTAGCAAGAAAATTGATGCTCATGGTGTGTTTAGACTCTCCAAGACACGTGGAGTGACCGAATATACTCAAGGAAGTGAAATGATGCTCTCAAAACTCATATTTTTGAGAAAATCAAGAAGAAGAGGCTTGATTGAGACCTTTGGTTGATGTTTCTAACAAAAGCATGAAGGTATGAAGCTGATGCAGGTGAATGAGTTAAGCTATATGTTAGCATTTGTCATTAATGTAAAAAGGGGAGAAGTTCAGGTGTTTTCCATTAATGACAAAGGAGGAGATTGTTGGCATGGTGTCCTAATAGGTGTTGTCATTGATACAAAATCACATTAATGACAAAGTGAATATTGTAGGATGATGTATGTGATGCTAACATGATGGTTCAAATGTTTATTAGTTGTTACATTGGGATTCAATGATGCTTGTTTGCTCTACAGTGAGCCCATACAGTGCCTAGGAGATGTAGCTTAACGTGAGAGCACATTGGATGTTGGAAAAGCATGTTGACATGATGCATAGCAAGTTTTAATGGTGCTTGAGCACTCACAATAGTGGTATGGCAGTACAGATAGAGATACATCTCTATGCTACGGTGTGTTCATTGGGAGCATATATGCTAGCTAGGAGATGTGATAGAGTGACTTGGAGCTATATGAGCTCATAGAAGCATGCAAACAAGTATATCATGGCATTTGAGGTATGTTTGGGTCATTTTCAAAGGTTACTTGATCAGTTTTCGCATTATTACAGTTGGTACTAGTTGAAACTATGAGAATCTAGCATGCAACCATAGGTAAGTCTTAGTGACTGGAAAGATTGAGCCATAGCATTGACATTCTGATGGTTATACATGTTAGAGGGATGAGTGATGATGCTCTCAGCAAAAATTCAGGTTCCCATGATGTGAAATTTGCAAGTTATGTCTGTTTATGTGAGACATGGTCAAGAACATGTCAAAATCAAGCTCGAATTTAAACTTTTGATGCTCGTTGTGAATAGTGTGCTTTGCATAGGACCTTGTGACTTTCGGGGATGCTTATAAAGTGAGTTAAGAAGGTTTTAAAAGAAGAATTACGTCGAGTTGATCGTCACATTTTTATGAATGAATGTTAAGAAGGTAAAGAGGTCAAAAACC